>WNHD01000415.1:0-44224 GCA_011057455.1 Ganaspis sp. Gsp50
AAAATGAAACAGAATTTTATACTTTATACTTTTCATGTTTAAGCAAGTTTTTCATTCATCAGAAAAAGGGTGTTCGCATAATTCTGGACGGTACTGTATATATCAAGAAAATATTTCTAGAGTCAAAATTTCACTTTACAAAATACAATTGTAATACAATATAACAATTATAAATTAATATCTTTGATCCGTGTATGATGTAGGCATGATAGATTTGGGATCGTCAACATATAAAACTTGAGCCCTATGTGAACTTTTAAAACAGTTGATACAAAGCGTGGGACCGCGTTCACATCCGCCACAAAAAGTTGATACGGTTTTAGCAAATCTGATTGCATCTCTTGTAGAATATCCTTGGGCTCTATAACTTCTGTAGCACATTCGACAACGACGTCGAATTTTTTTTTCATCTCCTGGCCTCTTCATCAGAATATGAGTTGTGTGATATCCTGTACAGTAAAAATTAAATTTAAGTTTTGAATACAAATTTTGTAATATAAACAATTACTAATAATAATGAGTAAAAGTAATAATATTATTGTTAAGAATAATAAAAATAACAATTTGCAAAAACCTTTCCCTTGAAAACTAAAGACACAAATTTAAAAACTAGAAATTAAATTAATTAAAATCCGAAATTAAATTATTATAATATAATTATTATAGAAATCGAAATAATTATTTTATATTATAAAGTAATAACTTTCCATAGTTTATTATTTTTTTAATTACTTTTTCCATACAGTAAATTCTTTCTGTATTTATCTGAACAAAGTTTCTTAAATGAGTGAAGAGCAATTTATTAATGTATGCACAAGCCAAATCAAAAGTTAAAAAATTTGCAATTTAAATAATTCCAAACAAAATAATTTGCTAATTTAATAAAATAAATAGTTTATCCCTTCCTTTTTTGTCAATAATAAACTATTGCTAATTTTCTAAATAAAACGTGCAAATAATACAGTCACTTGACAACAAAAAATGTTAAAGAGAATCGGGCAGTGCAACTGCTATTTCCAAATTTTTAAAAAGATTATTAAAAAAAGTGCAATACATTAATTAAAAAAATCAAATCATTAATTATAAAAATCAAATCATTAATTGTAAAAATCAAATTAAACTTGATTCAAGTTTTTTTTCTACACGATTAAAATTATTAGATGTATATAAATAAAAGTTGGTCAACAAAAATGGTTGACATTTGAAAATTACAATTTTATTTACAACCTTACTCTATGATTATACGTATAGTAATAAATTTCAAAATTTTCAAGTTAAAAAAATTAAAACGACTTTTAAAACTCTGAAATCCGAAATTTTGGAATTGTTCCAGTTTCTATTCAGGATTTGAGCAGTCTTCAGAATTTGAATAAAATTGAAATAAAAACTTTACAAATTATTTCTTTGACCTATTGAAGAAGATTACGAAACGAAAGAATTTGTAAACCGCTTTTTCAGCACTATATTTTTGCTGCTCAACGTAGTTTATGTTATCAGTTTTCACTGGAAACAAAATCATCCGGAAATACAATTCGCTTTTATACTGACATTCACATGTCCAAAATAATGCTCGCTTTCATTCACATTTACTTTTATTCATAAAAATACAGTTTTTCACAAAATTACAATTTAAAAAAATTATTAATATACAAAATATAAATTCATACGATTCCAATGATTGTAAATTGCACCAATAACAAATTGACATACAATATACATAAAAAACTTAGGAAAATGAAAAAACTTAAGAAAATGAAAAAAAACTTAAGAAACTTAAAGAAACTTATCAACAATTGTTTCTTTAACAACAATCTCAATTAGAATAAAATGTAAATGATTATTAAATAATCATTCCTATGCGGAACATTATCATTTTTATCTAAACTATCTATTTTGTTGCGAAAATGTCTTTGCTAAAAATCTTTATAATATACAATTTTCAATTCATTAAACAATTTCCTAAAATATTTTGTAATTAACATGTTATTAACTTCAAGAGACATTTTCAATTGGATCAAAAAAGTAAATATAAATACAAATCTTTTAGTCAGTTAAATAAACAAAATATCAAAATATGAATGATTGTGAAAAATTGAAATGAAATAAAAATAAAGTTTATAAAAGGTATAGAGGAATGTAATTTTCTAAATACATTTTTTAGGGGGGTGTAAATTTTAAAAAACATTATTCTACTAAAGAAGGATCTGTAGTAGAAAAGGTAGTTTCATAATCGACGTGTTTGGTTTTCATGTGCCTTGACATATTTGAAACAAAAACAGAATTGTAGTCACAGGTTGGACACTGGAAAAATCTTCTATTCCGACAGGCATTTGGATTTTGTACACAGTACTTGGATCGATGCTGTGAGAGACTTTTGTATTTTTCGTATTTTTTATTACAAAACTCGCATACAAATTCTTGAGATGTTGAATAGAAAGAAGCTTGAAGGTTAGATAGTCCTGCAGACTCGAGAAACTCTGCAAAAAAAATCATTGTAATAATTATTCATAATTATTCACATTTCGAGAGTCTTTTCCATTTTGTAGAGCCTAATTTAAAGCTTCTTTACTGTACAATCAATTATTAAAAACTATTTTACAAAATTATCCCTCAATCTAAAAGTGAGAAAGTGCAGCAAATCATGAGAATATTAAGTAAACATTTTGCTAAGCATGAATATATAGAGCTAAAAAAAAGTACCAATTTCCATGATCCACTCTAGAAGCTTCTATTTTAAAAAAAAATCGCACGTTTTGAATACTTTCTCATTATTGATGAGAATGTAAAAACCCCATAATTTATTGTAGGTATAATACAATTAAGGTAAAATGAAGTACATTACAATTTTTTATTGTAACAAAATTATTATTGTAAGCAGTATTGCAGCAATTACACAAAATGACACATAATTTTAAGAATAAAAAGTTTAACTATAAAAAAATGAATTTCTAGTTAACAAGAACCGTGGTAATTATCAACAAAATTATTTACACAATTAATTCCATTTTTAACTGTAAATGCATTCAACTAAAATTACTTGAACTTTTTTTTCTTTCATAACATAGTTGCCTTTGCTGTACAAGCTCTATTTCTGTGTTTTCTTAAACTACTACTGTGCAAGAATGTTTTCTTGCAATCTGGACATTCCTGGGTGCGACCACAATCTAATCGTAAATGAGAATTTAATATTCTTTGTTTCGAGTAACTTGCACCACAAACTGGACAAATAAATGGTCTTTGTATCCCATAATCTTTGGACTCTGGATTCCAATAACAATATCTATTTTGGTGCTTTGATAGGAAACCAGCTTTGGTAAAACTTTTTCCACAATACTGACACGAGTACGCTCGAATTACCCCAGTAATGTCTTCTTCCTCATGAGCTTTTCCTCCTGAAACCAATTTTAATAGAAATTTTCTGTCAGATCGAAATTTGCAAATTTAAATTTTCCAACAAAAACAAATTCAAAGGTGGTTAAAGCAAAAATAATTGAAAAGTTTGAATTTATACGTTATTGGTATTATTATTATTGATATTAATTTATTGAATAATTAAATATAATATTAATAATAATAAAAGTAATTGCTAGAATTATAAAATAGTTAAAACATAATTACACTTTTTCGATTTATTGTGAAATTTAGATCATTTCTCAAATCAGATAAATCAAATTCTGCGTAAAAATGAGTTTCAGTATACAAATAGATTTTGAACTAAATTATATTTTAGAACAATGATAAAACAAATTTTTCTAATTAGTTAAAAATGAGCTCACGCGTAAGAAATAAATGTACTTCATCTGTCGACAGTTTTTCAAAAAAAATTCTTTATTCATTCTCTTTATATTAATAATAATAATTTGACATATTTACAGATAATTTTTAAGTAAATATTTGTACATTAATTGAAAATAGAAAAATGTGCCTAAAAAATATATGCGATAAATATTTCAAGTTCCAGGTATAAACATTTGTTATAAATATTCTAAATAATGAACATTTGATATAAATATCCCAAGTTGAAATTATAAACATTTCAAATCAACTAATTAATAAAAAAAGGTACAACTAATACAATTAATATTATTACACAGCTATGTATAATTTTGTATAAATAGTTATATAATTTATATATATATATATATATATATATAATATATATATATATAATATATATATATTTTATATCATTTCTTAAATCAGTAAATTTACAATGATGGATTTGTTACAAGCTATTTAATTGCTCTTATTAGGCTATTTATTCAGAGAATACTTTTTGGTCAGACTGATTAGCACTTTTTTGATTTTCAGCAATATTTAAACCACAACGTCTTTTGTGAGTGTACAAACTTCCATAATGCAAAAAAGTATCACCACATTGGTCGCACTGCTGAACTCGGCCGCATTCATGACGAATGTGAAAATTGAGACCCGATTTTCTTTTATAACCCGTCCCACATTCGTAACAAGAAAAAGGCTTATCGCTTTGTTTTTGATAACCTTCTGATTGAGGATTCCAGTAGCACGTGTTTGTCGTATGTCTATTTAGACTTCTCAGACACTTAAAAATTTTTCCACAAAATCCACACGTGTAGGAACGAACACCAACTTCGGTAGAAAAACTCGATTTACCTGGAACATATTTTCGAAATCAGGAATACAGACTAACAAGATTTTAATATTTTAATTATAAGGCAAATGCTAGAAATAACCAGAAAATATATAAATACCAGAAATTACCAACCATTAGAAAATCATTACCAACCATTATTTTTTATAAATAAATATCCCTATAGACAAAAATGAAAAATCCTGCATGATTGAATAACCCTGCACCAATGAATAAGCCATCCTTGAAGAATCATGGAATTAAACATTTTAATTATACAACAGTAGGTATACAAGGAAAAAAAATGTTTTGTGAAATTCACTAAAACTACTTGCGCAATCTGCTAAACGAGAATTGTGATCTTCACAAACAACTGAGTTTGGGAATTACACAAACCAATTCTGTATATGCGACAATATGTCAACGACATGATGCAGAACGCGAACAGCTGATTCCTTTGCGCACGCGTGGCGCATGCGCATTGCTGAATTTCTTGAGATTGACACAAGCCAGTTTGTGTTTTTCCCAAACCACCTTTGTGTAGATTTCTTTCTTTTGGGTTTGAAATGGCCTATTGCAAGTGCATACAGCCAGCTAGCTTTGTGTAGATTACAAAGCACACTTATTTATGCGTTCCACAAAATGGCGTTGCAGTTTTCACAGAACATTTTTTTCCGCGTATGTTTAGTTACAAGTACAAATTTCGTTCACTGTATGTGCTCAATTATTATTAGAAACTGAAGTTTAATTATTTTTTAAAGCTGAGCAACGCCAGTTTTGATGTTTATACAAACTACTATAATGTAAAAATGTAGCACCACACATGCCACATTTTTGAAGTTTTTGACACTCTTTACGAATGTGGAAATTAAATGTTTTACGAAACGAGAAGGATAAGCCGCAGGTAGAACAATAGAAAGGTTTATGAGCTTGAGTATGGTAATTTTGCGATTCGGGGTTTAAATGGCAACTTTTTTTTTCATGAACTATTAAATGATCAGCTCGAGTGAAAACTTTTCCACAGCGTTTGCAATTATGAGGCCTACTATATTGCAACTCCTCCTCGCTTATGAAATCTGTAACAAAATTAATACAATTACAAAAACTGCAATTAAACATATTCAAAAAGTGGAATTAGGATTTTAGAAAATAAATAACCCCTGTCTGAAAATTCTACACTCAAAAATGTACACTCCAAAATGTGGACTCAAAAATGTATACTCAAAAATATACACTGAAAAAAGCATTACAAAATCTCATCCAAGGGTATTATAAAATTAAGAGAAAAAGTGTCAAAATACCAGAAATTCCCTATTTTCTGTGACATTGAATTTTTAGAAAAATGTTCAAGGGCATGTGATACATATATCTACCACATGCCTTTAAAACATATTATTAATAATTCCAAGCTATTAGTAAATTTAATTAAAAAAATGTGTAATTTACTGGTCTTGTATGATAATTTCTCAATGCGCTTTTTCTTTAAATTGTAAAGTGCTTTTTATGTGTTAATTATTTTCCTTCAGTACAATGATGGTGCTAAAAATAACAAATTTTGAAAATAAAAGTGAATTATTCTTCTACCTAAAATTTTTGTCTTGCCTAAAAATTCCCAAAGAAATGATTAAAAGTGGATGAAAATTACAATAAATGTTATTATAAACATTTGTTATGCTATTATAAACTTTTATTATTATTGTTATTATTATTACTTTTTATTATTATTATTATAAATAATAATTATTATTATTAAAGACAAAAGCGGATTTATTGATTCAAGACGAATTTTCAATAAAGGAATTCTAAAAATAAAAGAATGTGAAAATAAAAGAAAAGCATGAAAAATGCGCTTGGAGCTATAATCTTGGAGAAAAATAAATAATCATTTTCCATTAAAAGTATGATTCCGTTTATTTTGAAAGACTAATTGAAGCAAAATTGCATGTTCGAATATGTTTATATAAACTGTTATAATGTAGAAAAGTCTTTCCGCAAAAGTGACACTTTTGTATTCGACCACATTCATGACGAATATGAAAATTCAGTCTGCCTTGTAGCGAATAAGAGGCCCCACAACCCATGCACAAATGAGGTTTTTTCGTCCTTTCGAAAAAATTCTCAGATCGAGGATTCCAATAACAAGACTTTTGCCGATGAGTTTGCATTTGATTAAATTCGAGAAAAGATTTCCCACAAAAATTGCATCCGTATTTCCTCGTTTCTGAAATTCCTTTAACGCTCTGCATTTCTGTAACAAAATTTAAGAATACTGCAGTCCTTGACAATAATTTCAATTTCTATTATTTCAAAAAAAGTATGCCTTTGTAATTTATGCAAATTATTTTCTACTTGTAAAATTGTTTCCTACTTGTGAAATTATTTTCCAATTAAAAAGTACCTTCTGAAGTATATTTACAACTTTCTTCTAATTATAATTATTTCCTGGATGGATATAAAAAATAAACTACACGGAAAGAAATGTTTTGTGAAATTCACTGAAACTACTTACAAAACGGGACCTGTGATCCTCACAAACAACTGAATTTGGGAAATACACAAACCAAATCTGTATTTGCGACAATATGTCAACGATGCAGAACGCAAACAGCTGATTCTTTTGCGCATGCGTGGCGCATGCGCATTGCTGAATTTCTTGGGATACTTTTGTGTAGATCGCAAAGCACACTTATTTGTGCGTTTTACAAAACAACGTTGCAGTTTTCACAGGACATTTTTTTCCGTGTACTAAGCAAATTAAAATATCAGCACAATAAATTCCATAAATAGAATATAGAAAAGAACTCGTACATTGTAACAAAACTTTCCATTTATTATTATTAAATATTTTCAGCACTTAACACTAACTCTCTCATAGTCGTACATTCATCTTGAAAATAAATTATACATTTTTTTCTTACAATTCTTTGTTCTTTTTTGTACTTAGAAAAATACCATAAAAGGAGATTAATCTTCTGTATGCAATTTCGGAACATCACGAGTTAATACCATCAAATTCGATTCTTTGTGCTTCCTTCTAATATGCGTGTAAATATTAGAAGATTGTCGACTTCTTAGACCACAATAAGGACACTCGAATTTGGGTTCCTGTCCACAAGATGCTTGGACATGTCTTTCTAAGTTGTACTTATTTTTGAATCCTTGATAGCATTTTGGACAAACAAATTGTTTGGCTTCCATTAAATTTGTTATTTGCCTCTTTTCCGGCGAAAAAGAAGGATCCTTAAAACAACCGACGGTTAAATGTGCTTTTAAATGTCCTTGAGAAGGATATGGACTCTGACAAAATTGGCAACGATATTCCAATAAAACTGAAACACACATGAAAAAGGCAAATAAATAAAAACTATCTTGTATTTTATTTTTTTAAGACACTAAGCTTTTTACACAAAAATTGCACTGGATTGTTGAATTTGCAAGTTTTTAAAATTTTAAATTTAAATCAAACCACGACCTTAGTTTCAAGTTTCTTAAGGGCATAAAAGCGCAAAAGTGAATAGAAAAAAAATTATACATACTTTCAAATAAAAGTGACTTTTATTTTATTAACGAAATTTAAATTTTTTACAGGGTGTGCACAGTTTCTTGAAAAAAAAATTCAAGTACTTTTCTAGGTTTTCAAGACACAAAAAAATTTTTTCAAGGTTTTTAATAGCTAATACAGGGTTTCTACAAATTTTTCTTCACAAAATTCCATGATGTTTTTTAATATATTTTTAATTATTAAACTCATTTCAATATTTTCTAAGAATTTAAATTATTCAAGATGATTATTTTCAATTTTAAACCATTTTAAGTAATTTGAAGTGTTTTTTAAATATTTTCAAGTATTTTTTAATATTTTGAAGTATTTTAAAGTAATTTTAAGTATGTTTAAATATTTTTAAGTTTTTTGAAGTGTTTTTAAGTATTTTAAAGTATTTTGAAGTGGTCTGCAGTATTTTGAGTGAATATTTTGCAGTAGTTTAAAGTAGTCGGAAGTATTTTAAAGTAGTTTTAAGTACACAGTAAAAACAAAGTCTTAAACCGTTTACATCTTAAAACCAAAATGACTGAAAATCAGCAAATTTTATGGCTTAAAACAAGATTAAGTCAATTTTCAATTTTTCAAAAGATTAAGTCAGTTTTAGGTCTTAAAATCCAACTCTTGATGCTGAAATTTAGTTGAAATTGTAGCTGATGTAAACGGGTTCAGTCTAAAATGGTCTGAAAGTAAGACTTCTTTTTTACAGTGTAATTTGAAATATTTTGAAGTGTTCTTCTGTAAAAAAAGTATTATAAAATTTGAATAAAACTCAATAAACATCATAAAGTAAAGAAATTAAATAAAAAAATTAATTTCCATGATATAAATGGAAATTCCATAAGATTTCTATGATTCCATGAGGAATAATGAAATTTCATGAGAATTCCAGGTTTTTCATTTTTTACAAAGTTGTAGAAACCCTGTAATAAATTTGAAAATAATTTATTATTTATGATTTCTATGATAGTATTTGTTGATTATTATTATTATTATTATTATTATTATTATTATTATTATTAATGGTCATCATTATATTTTATACATAATATGTCGATTTATTCGCTTTCTAAAGTAGAAAATGTTGCTCAAAGGAACTATGATTAAAAAATGAAAATTTTTAAAGTTATATTAAAAAATGTAATTTTAAACGTCATAATTCACAAAATTTAAAAAACTCAAGGATTTGTTATAAAATTCAAGTATAATTCAAGGTTTTCAAGGTAAAAAAAAATTCAAGTACTATTCAAGGTTTTCAAGGAATTCAAGGTCTGTAGACACCCTGTAATTTTAACTTAACAATTTTTTAACCTAACAATTTTTTAACCAACAACTTTGAATATTCACTGAAAAAAGGTTGATAAATCACAAGAGCCGAAATTAAGGAAGACATCAGTAAATGACAATTTCATTTAAATAAACATTTATTTCAAAATAAATATATGTGACATTAATAGTTGTACAAAAATCTGTGTCTAAATGTAATTAATTCAATATATTTTATATAATCTTATCATTTAGTGTCTATGAATTACTAGAAAAATGAAATACAGACAAAAGAGACTGCACATCTTATCACAATTTTCATTTAATATTCTAATTCCAAATCAATGGCTCCTATTTTTTGTCCTTTGTGTTTATTTTTGATGTGTGGAAATACGTGGGATTTTCTATTTGCCCTGTAATGGCAATATGGGCATTGGAAGCGCCTCACATTTTGACATTCATATTTAATGTGCCTATAAAGAGCTTTCTTTTGTTTATAAGTTTTTCCACAAGTGGTACAAACATTTTCCTGCGAGAATGAAGTGCCAAGTGCAAATTGATGTTGACCAAATTGATGAAGATTTGAACTCTCCAGATAAATTGCAGAATCATTGAATACTGTAATCAAATAAAAAAACCTTGGTAAAAACTACTTTTTCTATTTTAAGAAGCAAAATTTCTTTTCTACTCAATTGCAACATCAACAAAGGATAATTTTATTTTATAAATCTTTCTAAACAGGTCAAAAACATTTTTAAAACGTATGGTACACAATTTTCTCAACATTCACGATAATTAGTAAATGATAATAGTAAATGTCTTAAATGAGTAAATAAAATTCAAGTATAATTTTCTAGAAAATTTATTTAAATTTTTTATTAAAGACAAAATTGATTCCGATACATGTATTTTATAACTTTCAATATTTTATCTTCTTTTGCCTTTTCTTTCGCATTGTAATGGGAAATTTCAGGCACAAAATAAGGAAACTTGCAAGAGACTTGAAAACTGAAAATCATTATTATTACAAAATGAAACTTGATAGAAGTTTACAGTTTTATAATTTATCGCAAGGAATTTTAAACCTGAGAAGACGGAACCACACGATGATAATTAAATGTATGCAATTTTTTAAAATGATCTAAATCACTAAATTTAATGTAGAATCCGATTAAAGTGCAGAACTAAAAAAGTGGAGAAATTAATTAGTTTTTGTAATACTGTTTTTATACATATACTGTTTTTAGAATTAAAACACGCCTCGGAAATGTTAAATAAGCACAAACATTCTTAAAATAATGAACAAAATTAGATTAAAAAGAAAATGGTAGGTAAAATTAAAGACTTATTGAGAATTCTAAAATTAATGCAAAGTATGTTATTCGTATCATAAACAGTTAAAAATGTTATATTTCAGAAGTAAGGATATCAAAATGTATAATTTAAAAATACGTATGTAAAATAAAAAAACAAAGCTTATCTATCTAATCCACAAAACGAAAATTTGAATTGAATTTCTAATTTGAATTCAACAAAACAATTTGTTTTGATTAATTATTAAAAATTATTGTCTAGTTTGTTCAACTCCAATTTAATTTTTCTTTGGTAACACAATTATCAAATAATAGAAAAAAATACCCTCCATACTAAGTACAATTAATTAAATTATTATTTCAAAATTTTTTAAATTTGAAAATCTTTTAATTTTAAAAGATTTTCAAGTTTAAAAAATTTCAACACATTTGTGTTGAAATATTTCACTTTTAATACTTCGATTTTATAAAATAAACTTCTACTTCTACTAAACTCTACTTCTACTACTAAATTTATTATCTTGTAAAATATTGATGCGATTGACCCACAAGTTTTTTTATATTCTGTAATATAAAACAAATATCAATAAAATAATTCCCAATAAAATCAATGACACTCTCGCTCAACATAAAGTAATTTTATTAAATATTTCTAAAAAATTGCATTTGAGACTAGATTTTTAAAAAACGCATAAATAAACTCTACATTAATAAAATAAACAATTTCTCGTATAAACGTTATTGAATAATTTAAAACAGACAATACAAATATGTTTTAAAGAAAGATCACAACAGCGCCAAACTACAAAAAGTAAATAATAAAACAATGTTAAAAGTTATTTGAAATAATGTTTTAAAAAAATATAAAAATTACATTTTTGCGCAATTTCTGTTACATTTCAACGAAATCTACTTTAAGACCAGGATGACACATTCGCACATGTCTATAAGTATTTGTCCGCTGTTTGGATCTTGATTCACAATACGGGCATTTGAATTTTGCTTGCATACCGCATTCATATTTAAAATGTCTAATCATATTATTCATGGCCGTATAACCTTTGCCACACTTTGGACACCCATACTTTTTCCACAGAATCTTCGAATGAGTGTATATTGCATTATACTTTGAACCTGTAAACAACACAAATTTAAAAGGATTTCGTAATGTTTCAAAATTTACACATTTTCCTCTAATCATCACAAATAGTTTAAAAGCACATTCACTCTAAATTTCTTAGAGTAAGATCTCACTCCACTAAGAGTGAAAACTGGGTCACTCCGTTCCGAGGGAGAAAAAGAGTGAGATTTCACTCTTTAAGAGTGAAATCTCACTCTTTTTCTCGCTCGGAACGGAGTGACCCAATTTTCACTCTTAGTGGAGTGAGATCTCACTCTAAGAAATTTAGAGTGTTATTAAAAATAATATAAAAATAAAGCAAACAGCGAGAACAACTTTAACGTGAGTCAAATACGTATACAACAATTATCAACTTTCTAAATCTAAATTCGGAACTTTTTTTTAATTTTCATGACTTTTTGCTTTTAAAGAAGCAACTTTTACTACAATTTGTTAATAATGATTGAAAATTCATTAGAATAAAAATCTAAATTCATTAATTTAGAAGCAAAGTCAGTCAATAATTGGAATTTGTCTCAATATTAAATTGGACTCTTAGGAAGTCAAAACAAAAAATCAAGAAAGACAACACTGTAAAAAAGAAGTCTTATTTTCAGACCACTTTAGACTGAACCCGTTTATACATCAGATCCAATTTCAACTAATTTTCAGAATCAAGAGTTGGATTTTAAGACCTATCACTGACTTAATCTTGTTTTAAGACATAAAATTTGCTGACTTTCAGTCATTTTGGTTTTAAGATGTAAACGGTTTAAGACTTTGTTTCTTCTGTGAAAAATCATAAATGTATCAAACATCACATTAATATTATTAATAATATTGTTACTAATATGCTATATGTATATTGAGTTTTATTAAAAATATGAATTCATTAATTTTATTTATAAAAATATTTGTGCAAATTAAAAGAACAGAATCAAAATTGATTTAAAAAATTGTGCTAATAAGGAAGATTAATGAACAAAAAACTTTGTACATTTTAAATTAGGACCAAACGATTAATGATCCTCACTTTCAATTATTTTTCAAAACTAATTTATTATTAAACGTCCTTTATTACACAATAAATCGTATAATTTTTAAAATTAACAATTGATGAAATCTACATTTAAAACAAAAAATCAGTGTCAGATTCAAATTATTAAACATTTGAACAATACATTGAAATTTACTTTCAAAGCTTTTTTTAAACGCAAATAATTCACAATTTTTGTGACTTTAATATTTAAAATTTATTAATATATTTCTTCCTCACAGAATAAATATAAATAAATATAAAATATAAATAAACTTATTAATATATTGCTTCCTCATAGAATAAATATAAAATATAAATAAACTTATTAATATATTGCTTCCTCATTCAATAAATATAAATAAATTTATTAATATATTGCTTCCTCATAGAATAAATATTTTTAAAAGTATTCGTTTATAATGTTTATTTACTTACTTTAATATGTCTTTTTATAAATAATAATCGTTAGAACGAATGAAAGAACGATACTAGAAAAAATAATGATCGAATTTATTATGAAAATAAAAATGTAAGAAAAAATACATAAGGTTACACATCAGTATAGAAGTAAACTTGTTTAGTAATTAAATTTGAAAAATGTTTACAAAATAAATTCCAATTCAAAATTATTCATTCATCTTTTTCAAATTTTATTTTACATTATTTTTGTACAAAGAACAAAAACTTTTATATTAATTTTCGTTTTATTTGGTTATGTACAAAATTGTTATATTATTTACTATTAATGTTTTATTTACACGAAAATACTTTAATTCTTTATAATTATTGTACATCTAACAGCCGAAGGCACATTATTCAACATTTCATCACATTCAAGAACTTCCGTCTTTTAGAAATACATTTTTCTAAAAATTATTTGTAAATAGTTTTCTTATAGTTAATATTGTCGAAGATAATACAACATTAAAAAAAGATTTAAAAGTTAAATAATTACAAAAACTAACTTAACATTTAGTTTTATATTTAAAAAAAATAATTGAGATCATGTTATTATGATTAGAATAAATTAATTGTTACATTCAAATAAATAAATCCTTCTTTCAAAAATAAGAATCTATGAATTGTAAACAAAAACAAATCATTGATTTTTTTCTATTACCGTCGACAAAATTGTCACGTTAGTTAAAAGGATAATTTGTAAATTTTGTTCATAATTAATAGGCTTTAGATTAAACTTTGGAAGTTTAATCAATATAATTGCCCCCGTTTTTTTCCAGTGAATTATTGAAATTATAAATGCTGGAATATGAATGAACCCTAGCTACGTGTTCAACAAGAGTGTCAGCTCTGGAATATGTTTTGTTGCAATGAGGACAAACGCACTTCAGCTTAGTCGGCCCACAACCGTATCTCGAATGTCTACTCAACGATGACTGGTTTTTATATCGTTTCCCACATTCCTTACACTGATGATCGCCACTTCCGGTTGCTGTGAAGGTCAAGTCTGCAACGAGAGAGAAAACGTGCTGGCGTCAATTTTCGAGAGGATCAACAAGACTTGCTGCAAGATAAAATGAAACAAAATCCAAATCTCTTATCCAAGAAATTATTCTTCAAATAAACAGCCCACATTCGCCCAGACAATTTATTTTATTCTTTACATATTCAAAATTACACACTTGACTGACACAAACAAAAAACTATTGTGCATTCTAATTCAATATTAAAACATGATTCCATTAAACTTGTTAAAACTGAATAATTACCACTTGATTAATGAAAAGATTTTTTTTAATTAAAAGAGAGACACTGTTGAAATTTGATTATACGACTTTCAACTAAAATTATTTGTTGAATGTGAATTCAAAATAAAAGAAATGTAAATTTACATTTTACAATAAATAAATAATTTAAAATAACAGTAGTCTCATGAATGAAAATTGCATTTCCCGAGTGACTCTCTTTTATTCACTAAAAAATCAGAATAGAAATAAAATTGTAAGGTAAATAAAAAAAAACTCAATAATATTCCAAATTTTTATTCCAACTGTATAGAAAATTTACAAAATCAATTGCACAATTCTAATAATTATTGTGCAGTGATAACAATAGGCTTCCCTAAGATCAGTTCAGCAGATAAAAACATTGCATAATTATAATAAGGCCAGTTATTTCCCAACAATTGTTTATATTTACAGAAATATGATTTGCCAATAAACTAAAATTGATAAACTTGTTAATCAGCCTTATGTTCTTTAACTACACATTTTTCCGCTCTCTGACCAAAATATATATGCTAGTATTAAATTTTGAAGAAAAAGTCAACTATATATTGTAAAAACGCCTTTAAATATTAGCACGGGAAGCACTTTTCTACTTCAGTAAAAATGTAATTAAAATAATATACTTTTATCGTTTAATGATAAAAATACACTCCCTTGTATAAAATTTACATATTCTCTAATAGTTTGTAGGTAACTTGATAAACTACATAAATCATCTAGAATAACTTAGAAACCCAAAATATACGAACATTGCACTAGAATTAAAAATAAACATTTGGCATTCGTATATTCAATTATCCATTTGGCATTCATTTTTGGCAGTTTTTTTTCTATCTCAATTGATTTATTTCTTAGTTCTTTTTCATAAAAAAGAAAATCTGAAAGGAAAAACTGTTATTCGTAAAAATTTTGTAAAAAAAGTTCTTTCTGCTTCCTCATTGGGAAGCATAATTTTTAAAATATGAAAGACATAGTTAACATATGTTTTCTCAGTAAATAAAACCTCAAAGGATCCAGCTTTTAAATAATTATTCAAAATTATTTTTAATATTTTCATCACATAATGTGCATCAATTTTTTAAAATTGAAAAATTCCCAATATATTTGCGTAATTCAATATTCAATTGCAACATTTAAGGATGTTCAACCCTGTGATATAACCTCAAACTAAACTGTAGTATTAAAGAATAAAAGTACGATTTTAACAAATTTCGAAAGATTCAGTTGTACAGTAAAAAATTTAGTTTGAGCCAAACTTTGTTATCAAATAGTAATTATTTAACACTTTGTATTTTTAGTACAATTGCAATTTTAGTGAAAAAATAGTAAACAATTGCAATTTTTAAGAGCAACTCTATTTTACTCTATTTTACTCTTTGAATGATTCTCTTCAATTTTGTTAGTTGAATTTTTTAAATATTGCGTCAAAAAGTTGTTTAAAACATACAATTTTCATTGTTTATATTTTTTAATTAAATTATTATTTAACAAAATCAAACAAAACTCTAGAGTATCTCTCAAAAAAACAAAATAAGCTACAATTTATTAAAATTCGTTTAAAATTGCAATTGTTCGCCTCTAAAATCGCAATTGTTTTTCTTGAATTGTTTGAAGAAAAAATACAAAATGTTAAATAATTATTATTGTACAATTTCAAACTAATTCTTTTCTGAAAATTCTGCAACTCGATCTTTCGAAACTTGTTAAAACAATGTCAATTATAATTCTTTATTTAAAACTATTCTTTAGTTTGAGGTTATGTTACCCGGTTGAACCTCCTTAAAATATGTATTTACAAAAGCTCAACAATTTTTAAACGAGAGCATTCTTTCAATATACTAAAAAAGTTTTACAACAGCAAAGTTCCACAAAACTATACGAATAATAATTTCAGTAAAAAAGCTCTTTTTGTTTCCTTATAAAGGAAGCGTTGTTTTAAATACTCAATAAAAGCTTTTGCTGTTTCAAAGAATCCCTTTTGCACAAGTCAATCAATTTTCTTTAAACAATTAAAACAAAAGTAATACAAATAAAATACAAGAAAAAACATTAGAATTTTTCAATTTAAAAACGTAACTAAAATTTTCTTATAAAAAGTTGATGCATTTTTTAAACAAAATGTAAATTCTTTTCAAAGAAAGACTACTAGAAGAGTAAAATGCTTTAAAAAGGTTTAGAATTTTTGTTGATGAATAAGGCAACTGGAGCATTGAATGGACCAGTGAATAAAATTGCTGAGGCTTGGCTATTTAGAGATTGATCCGCCGTGTATATTGAGAATATGCTGTTTGAGATGATCAGGTCGGCAGAAATACTTTCCACAGAGAGTGCAGGTGAAGGTGTACCTCGAGCCAAGCCCACCACATTCGTATCTACTATGTCGTGTTAATGAGCTTCGAGATCTATATCCTCTGCCACACATGACGCATCGAAATCTCAGGTCTCCTGGTAAAGTACCCTCCATTGCAGGGCTGACTGTAAACATACATGGAGGCTTTTTACTTTTGGCTTTTCAGCACTTTTATCACTCTTTTCCGTCCATTTTTCATTAATCTCTTTTGTTAATTGCACCTTTCAATTACATTCGCAACCAAACGAAACACATTATGCAACAGTCACGCATGAGAATTGATTATTTAAATGATTATTTATGCAATTTGTTTTAACTTTCAGTTCACGAGCCAATGTAATATTTTGCATAATCAGAAAAATTGCAGTTAGAACAACCATTATTTTAATTACTAGCAATTTTCTCTAGTTGACACATCTATAATAGATGTGAAGAATAATTCTTCTAGATCTCTCTTAACAATTTATTTTTTTTAAATACATAGCAATATAGTTTCAGTTTTATTACATTTTTTTAATCAGCTAATTTTGCAAAAATAAAAGAAAACACTGAAATCTTTACTTTAATGAGAAATAAAAATGTTATACTGTAAAATTAGACAACATAACCAAACATTCCATTGGCCAACTTTTTTGTGATGTTAAATGTTATTTGAAATGAAAAACTTGACTCGCACACACATTCACAAAGAAGGAAACACTGATTTCGTTTCCTTTTGTCTCGACAGCGGAAAAGCTCGAGGCAAGCGTGCAAAAACGAAAGGCAAGACTCAAAGCTCGTCCCATAAGACTCAGCACAAGTTCAGTTCTTTGAAACTACTTAACCGTTATTTACAATTTCAAACTTCAAGCGATTGCTTTAATTCAAAATAAAGTTCAATTTCGAGACTTGAATCTACGTTTCAAACTAGATCCATTTTGCTTCACATTGCAAGCATTGTTTTAAACACAAAAATGTTAAATACAAATGTTTATACAAATATTATACAAATGTATAAAACTTTTACTACAAAATGTATAAAAAAAAAATAATAATTTGTTTAAAAAAAAGAAAGCTTGTGCTAAATCTGAATTTTAGGCCGTTGTTATTTACATGCTGACCCAAAACGAACTGCTTTATTAGTCGTTTTTTTTACACCCGTGATATAATTAATCCAGCCCAATGTAAAAATGCCTCCTTGTATATTTTCACCCAACACATATCCACTTCATCTCGATGTAATTTTATGAAAAAAAATACCAATTGTACTTTTATCACCATCAATGAATTTCTATCTTCTGATGAATAAATTTTATTTCTTTCACTGATTATGAAATTTCAAAGTGATTTTACGTACGAAGCAATTTAATTGACATGCACCAATATTATGTTATTAACCCTTAACTACTACTTTAGTGCTATTATTTACAAAATACATTATGAAACGAACAAATAAAATTTATCGAAAAATAGTCGTCAAGGGTTTTTATTAAATAAAAACAACAAAAAATTAAATCAGGAAATTACGATTTCCAAGTTATATTTTTATGTACAGAAACCAAGATCCCAAATTTATGACACTGAAATTCGAATTCCGTAACATTTTCAAAAAGTAAATTTATTTTTACTCGAAAAAAAAATTTAAAAATATACACAAAAAAAAGAGGTAAAAATATACAAAAAGTAAAAATATACAAAAAAAAAGGGTAAAAATGAACTTATGATAGGGACATTGAGGCATGAGAAATGAATGATTTTACAATTTAAGAGAACCAAGTTGAATAAAAATAACAACAGTTTGATTTTGAATTCTTTTATGAACAATTTAGATCTTAGCTCAAATATATAAATACAAATTATATCGACTTTCGTTTTCTTTAAAAAAAAAGAAGATAAAAATCTCAAAATCAACATCAATCAGCCTTTTTCTTTTGTATTTAATCCTGTGGAGAGAAGAGCGCCAAATGGAGCTCTGAAGGATACGTCAAGGGTTTCTTATTGTGTCTCAGAATTAGGAAACCCACCAAGGCGGGAAAAGGATTAAAATAGAAAAAGACCTTGTCTTTTGTACTCATTTGTAACTTGGAAAAATTTCAGTCAGGTTTCCAAAATTTGTAGAGCACTCGGACATCCTTCGGAGTGACAGGCCGCTGCTGTTGCTGAACCATCGAAGCTGCAGCTTCCAGCTTCTCGCTTTCCGAAAAGCACTCAGTCATATGTCTCAGCAAACCACCTCTGTATTTATACGAACGACCACAGCTTGGACAGGATAGTCTGCGATAATCCGCCATGGGGTGTGAAAGTACCCCACTTGACTGAGTACGTGCTGCACCGAATCCGCCAGCTGCAAGAATCGACCCCAGGACTGACTAAAGTTTTAATTCATTCCCTAATAATATATATATTTCTTTCTTTTACTATGACTTTATTGCAACCCAATTTACCATTATGCATTGGTATTTTCTTAAAAATTCTGCAAATTAACAAAATCTAAATTTTCCAACAAGAAAAGGAGGCACTCAAAAAGGCTTTCTTAAAAATTCTTATTTCCATCAAATAAAACTAGCAGTGTTCTTTAAATTAAAGTTACAATTATTTTTCAGTCTTTAAATAAAAAGTAACTAAAAAAATTAGTCTTAGTTTTCAAAGAAAAAATGTAATGTAAATTTATAAAAATTCATAAAGAAACTGAACACCTCAAAGTTAGTAAAGACAACATTATCCAATCATTCGTTGCTTCTCTTCCAACTTAATTTTCAAACAATTGTTAATTTTACTTTTTTAAAAACATTCGAAATCATTTTTCTCATCAATTAAAAATATGAAGCTACGATTGATTCGATACTAGTAATTTAAAAGCTAAAACCTGAAAGCGGGAAAGGTTCTTTAAATAACAAGCGTCAAGAAATTCTGTTAATGTGTTTTTTATTCATTTTTTTCAGAGTCAACAATTTTTTTCCAATACGATTGAGTTTTGGTGTAGATTGATGTGAGCAACTCCTTCAACGATTCAAGTGTAAGAGTGAAAACAATAAAAATACATTTAGAGTTTAAAATCAATTACTTTTCAAAATCAATTTTTTTCAAAATCCTTTGTCGTACAAATCTTTCCTATTTTTACGAAAAAATTACAACTTGACAAAAAAATTACTCTACCATGTGTCAAAAATTCTATGAATCCAGGATAGTGAAATATTTAAAATTCCTTTGATAATTAACTACTTATTCAATTTACTTTTCTACTAAATTTAGAAATTAATTTGAAATACAATATTTACAAAAAACGAGTAGACAATATAAAAATTTTATCCGGGAAAAATATTAAGAGTGAAAATACGCATTCATTAACTTAAAACAATACGTGATTACAGTCTGCAAAAACGAATAGTTAAAAAAAGGCTTAATTGCAATAATTCGATTAAGCAGACTGCAAATTTGAATGACTTGAAAATGAACATTATTGTAAAACACGTTTGATTAACTTTTTGCAACAAATAATCATTTATTAACAATATAATAGTAAATACGAAGTTCCTTCTATGCACAAGAGCATTTACAAACATTTGGTCAATATGAATAATTAAGTCAAATGTAATTTACAAATAGTATATAAAGAATTGAGTATAAAGCACCGCTGATTTACAAAAATTTCATTATGAAAATTTCTACTTTTAATAACTAAATTTTGAAAATTTAACAATCTTTTTTATTGTGAAGAGAGATGATAGGGTCATTTTCAAAGAAACAATTTTCGCAATGTCTTATACATGTACGATAAATGAATCGTATAAAGCTGACACTATCATCATAATTTTAATGTCTTTATTTTTTAAAAAAATAGTAATAAACGACTATTCTACTTGAACAAAGTGCAACTAAATTGAGAACAAAGAAAAAAAGTAAATATGTAGAATAATCGTTTATTGTATCCCTACTCAGAAATTGGTTCTTGTTACTAAATCCAAGAAAGTTAAAAATTACCTACTTGGATTTAATAAAATGTTTTCCATTTTTCCAATCAGGGATCACGGAATAATCTGGAGTTTCTTTCTCTCGAGTAAGGTGCCAAGTCATGACCCGCTCTTTTCTGATGGGCTCTCATGATGTCCAGTCGTGTGAATCGTCTGTAGCAGGTGCCGCAAATAAACTGCTTCTCAACTCCACATTCGTAACGTTGATGCCTATCCAAGCTGTACTGGACTGAATACTTTTTCCCACATCGTAAGCAACAATATCCAAGAAATGATTCTGAAACACCATTTATCCGCTTCCACAATCATACAAAATCCATACCCAATTTTTCCCATCAATTTCAAAAATATATAAACAAAAAATTTATTACAAAACAAATATGTATATAGAATGAACAATTTTTTACATGTATCAAAAAGGTCCAATAAATATTTTTAGAGATTACAGTTTAAAATTATCGGAAAAAAGGAGGAAAACTACAAATTTAACTGCAGGGGATACGATAAAAGTGAGCCGACTGGCAAAAAATAAGTCCCTAATTATTAGTCACCACAAACCGCTTTTAACAAATTCACACCCACTCAAAATCCATAATTGTATCCTTTTGCGTCAAACTTGAAAGTCAATAAATTGAAAGAGATGCTTTCTAAATTTTGACTTGCAACTTTATTACTAACTTTTCACCAATGATTCAGCAGTTTTGCAATATTTAATCAAATCTAACATTAATCTAGAATTTCTCTGCGAAGAACGCAACGAGAGATTAAAGACAAACACTAGAGTTGACATTAATTACAATAGTACTGTAATCTCTAAAAAGAAAATATTGGTAAACGCAATTGTTCAGATATACTTTCAAATTATCGAGACTAAAGCAATAAAATTACATTTTTTTGCAATTTTGAGAACAGCGTAACGTACAAGAATTATTTTAAAAAGTACGTCAGGCTATTTATTTAAGTTTAAGACACATTAAAACTACAAAAATTTCCATAGAAACAAATAAAAATAATCTGAACAATTACTTGGCTTGAACTTATGGTGTGCTTCAAGTGAAAAATGTACATAAAATGGATCTCTAAACTGAGGCCTCCCCCTGAACTCTCCATATTTTGTCTTACAAATTTACAGAATTACAAATAGAAAACTTTTGATGTCCAATATTATTAATAGCATCCTGGCGCCATAGGATGTAAAAATATTTGGACCGCAAAACTTTTCCTTATAATTCTTTTAAATTTCTCTTCATTTTCTAACTAAACAATACAGGCATTCAACGTTCACTCCATCAAACTTACAAACAATACGAAAGCAGAATTTATCAACGAAGATTATCTGATGAACAAATAAATGAAGCTGAAAAATAATGTTGAAAAATCCAAGACAAAAAAATCCCATCTTTAAGGGGGAAAATTAACTTCAGACAAATGAAAACGACGAGACGTGAGAAAAAATTGTTCAAAACGTACTGCTTGACAATCGAATTTAAATTTTCAACAATTATCAAAGTGTAAATTACGAAAAATTTTTCTCCACTTTTCTTAATCTAATATTTTAGATTAAACCTTATACTAATTTAAACATTGATTTATAAAATTAAAATATATAGACAATTTATGTGAATATAACATTGCTGAAAGAAAAATTTGTAAAACTTGGATTTAAATTGTTTCAATTGAATTTTCTACTTTTTTTTAAGCAAATAATTTTGCAATCAGCAATGCAATATTCAAAATATGAATATTGAAAAGGCATCTTACGCGCCGATACAACGCGAAAGACAAAATACTTACGTAATATATTTACCTGTTAGTTACCAATTTACCATACCAAATTGACTCATTTTAGAAATTATTTCCAATTCCTCCAATCATCATGAAACTTCAATATATTGAAGTTTTCAATTTGTCAGAAATATTCCTGGCCAGATCTTCTTGCTTCTTTAAATTAAAAGTGAACACAAACTTGTATGATTCAAAAAGGAAGTCATACAAGTTATGATGCGCGAAATTAACGAGTCAAGACCGAGAAACAATGTTTCGTCGATCCATCAAATAAAAATCACAACTCTAATAATTTGCAAATAATAAATGATTTAAATATTCAAAAATAGTAAAAATCAGACAAAATCTATTGAGATTGAGTCAAATTTTTACAGACATTTATCATTTAAATCAACCATTATTCGAAATTAAAATGAAAATAAATAAAACATTGAATAAAATTATCGTTGCACGTTAACTAATTTATAAACACGACTTACTAAAATTTGTTCAATTTATGTAAACAAGTATTTATAAAGTAGGTAACAAAAATCTGAAAATACAATAAATTCAATTAACACCATGACAAATATCGTTGCAAGTTAAAAAATGTATAAATATGAACTCACATGAATTCTTTCAAATTCATATAAACAAATATTTATAAATAAATTAACAAAAATCTGAAAACACAAAGATTCATTGCGAAGAAAATAACGTTGCAAGTTAACAAATTTATGAATACGACTCACATGAATTTAATTAATTCATATAAACAGATATTTATAAACAAGTTAACAAAAATCTGAAAAAAAAACAAAAAGTTCAATACGAAGAAAAATATCGTTGTAAGTTAACCAATTTATAAACATGACTCACGTGAATTTAATTAATTCATACGAACAAATATTTATAAACATGTTAACAAAAAGCTGAAAAGAACACAAAGATTCATTGCGAAGAAAATATCGTTGCAAGTTAACAAATTTATGAATACGCCTCACATGAATTTGATTAATTCATATAAACAAATATTTATAAACAAGTTAACAAAAATCTGAAATAACACAAAAAGACAAATGCGATGCAAAAAATCGTTGCAAGTTAACAAATTTATAAATATGACTCGCATGAATTCGATTAATTCATATGAACAAAAATTTATAAAAAAGTTAACAAAAATACCTGGAATTTACAAGAAAAATATCATTGCAAGTTAACCAATTTATAAATACGACTCACGTGAATTTTCAAAATTCATATGAACAACTATTTATAAACAAGATAACAAAAGCAGTCTGCGAAAAACACCCTTCACTTTGATATTTCATTATCAATGAATGCAAAGTTGCTTTTATAAAATAATGAAAAATAAGTGTAGGACAAAAAACCATTTGTAAGTTGAACAATATTTTGAAAATGAACAAATATTTATTTATTTTCAAAATAGTGTACTCGATTTACTTATAAACTGCAGTCTGAAAAGAGAAAAATACTCATCACCAAATTCATTGTTGAATCACTGTTACCTGACTCCTCAAGGAAAATGAGCATCACGAAATATCAAGTAGCAAATTTTAAGAAAATATTTCTGTCATGAAAATAACGCCATTAAAAATTCAACAGTTACAAGGAAACAAGAAATTGAGAATTTTTAAAGTGCCGCCAATTTCATGTCAAAAATTACAAACTTAAAATAGCTTTCAAAAAAATAATGGCGCTAAAAAGCAGCCTAAAAATATCTTGATTTGTTGTAAGAAGCACAACCAATTTACTCTCATTCTCAAT
Source organism: Ganaspis sp. Gsp50 (assembly GCA_011057455.1). Taxonomy (NCBI): domain Eukaryota; kingdom Metazoa; phylum Arthropoda; class Insecta; order Hymenoptera; family Figitidae; genus Ganaspis; species Ganaspis sp. Gsp50. The sequence goes on from WNHD01000415.1 coordinate 24,486, forward strand.
AAAATGCAATATTTGATTAAAACTCGTTTTTAAAAAATTAGGCAAACAAAAATAAAAACTCTTTTTATCCAAATAACACATTTTGTCAAGAACAAATGTAATCAGTTGTAAGAACCTAGGTGTAAAATATTGCACAGTAAAACACAAAATTTCATACATCACATAAAATCAGCTCCAATTAAAAAAATGTACCTGTATAATAGCAAAATCTTAATTTCAAATGAATCAATTGTTCAGGATAATTATAATTTTGTCTATTTTTAAAACTTAAAAAAGTAAGTTTTCGGGATTTTTTAAAAAAGAGCTTTTATAGAGAATCAATATAAGATATAATATTTGATTACCAATACTTTACCTAATTTTACCTAATACCATTTTCTACCAACAGTGTACTCGGAGCTTGGATAATTAATCGTTACTTTTAATATCCAGACTGTGATGTCATCTTCTTCACTCTGCTCCGAAAGTTCAAAAATAGAACATTCAGATTAGAGACTGCTCTTCGTTACTCTCCAACGAAAAACTGAAAATGCAGTTATTCGTCTTCAAGAACATTTTTAAACACTTCACTTCGCGAAATTGCCAATACAATTTTTCCAAATTTATCAAAAACCCAAACAATTGGACTTCAAATGAAAAAATTGGAAAATGTGTTTGTCAATTATTGCAATATTTTTTTATTTTGAAACTTTGAAACTGTTCAAAATAAATAGATATTTGCTTAAACGAAAATTTGAAAATGTATCTCGAAAGTTTCAAAATGAAACTTTAAAACCGAGATACAACAATTCCAGCACAATACTTACAAAATTCAATAAAACCCGAGTCAATATTCAAATCTCAAGGAAAAATAAAAATCTTTTCCTTGACTTTGAAACATTCACACTTTTTATTTTACTGAATTTTTTTTATCAAAAATACGAAAAACGAGCGCAAACTTTTACAAATTTTATGAAAATTTTTACCAAAAGCTAAAAATATTAACTCTCGGTGAAAATACAATAAAATATAAACAAGAATGCAGCACCTTCAAGACAAAAATTATCAATATTTAATAACTTATTTCCATTGGTTAAATGATTAAATAATTAAATTCTGATCATTTATCCTGAGAAATAAGTTTTTAAAAACAAATTCACAAACATCAGTTGTTCAAAAATAAACCTTAATACTCGTCACGTATAATGAAGCCAAATACCGTTCATTCAATTCACTCAACATTATCAATCTCTCTCCCAAATACACAAAAACAATATTTGAATTCAAAAAAACATGACGAAAGAATATTAAATTTGAACAAAATATTTTATCAAGATTAACAATTTTTACCAAATAACCAAGAGTTGTTCCTTCCATTCAAGTCGCCAGCAGTAATTCTTCAGTCTTGCTCCTCCAAGTCCAGCAGTAGATTCATAGCGCTTGGAAGTTTTGATTCGTCAAAAAAGTCAACCAATCAAAACCAAAACTCCAGCAGCCATCACTCAGGAAACCCGATGAAAAAAATAAAAAATCCCAAGTTTCGAGAAAAAAAAAGTCGAAACTCGAGAAAATGAATATCGAGGGAATAATCCGAGGGAAATCAAGCAGCATGCAAAAAGGCAATGCTACTCGATCAATTCTCGCAGCTGATGATGTCCTCTCAAGAATCGTCATTGTTTTTATCTCGATTGAGAAATCGCTCAACCGTGATATAAAACATCGCGTTTAATCTTGCCAATCTTCTTGTGACTTCAATATCTTCAATATTACAGCCTAGACACTCGGGAGATAAAAGGCAGGACAAGAAAATTCAAAACCTGGTATTCCACATCGATATACAACAAAAGCTGTATACGATTGAGTACAATACCATGGATACAATCAACAATGTATGTGTGTGTAAGTACACTGTCAGTTATATGTATTTCAACAAACATAAATAAATAAAATACTCATTTATTTATGCTCAACGCGAAATAAATAACTGCCAATAATTAACATATGTAATAATGAAATGAAGAGAACAGTATCATCAAATGTTAAGTATAATAATATACAAGATACGGGTATGTATAATAAGAGGTACATATATACGGAATTCCTTTCATATAAATATATAAGTAGATATGTAAATCGGGTTAATTATCTGATGTATATGCGTTACGAACAAAGAAGCGAGTTATGTACACGTGGTTAGTAAAAAAAAAATTGAGTACGCGCTCGTTCTCAAGTCACAGAAAAAAATCTAGAGATTTTCAAACTTAAGAGAAAAGAGATTTCTTTCATCCCCGCCACCAAAAATGCCAAAAAATGTGTACCTTCAGAAACGAGCGCGCCATTCATTGTGAGTTAAAGTGTAAATACACTACCGAAGGAAGCATGACATGCAAGACGAATTACGCAGAAAACGCACAACGGTAATGGGTTAAATATTGTGTCCACATACGGATAGGAAAAAATATAATATTTGCACACTTCAACATAATAACAACGCAGAGGCCAGTCTGTAAAAGACGAGCAAAGAATCGTCAAGAGAAACGAGTCATTCTCGTGCAATAGAAATGAAAGAAAGAAATTTAAACTGACCCCTCGTCGTTCTCAGTATACGAGAATCAATTTTAAATTTGCAAAAAACCATGTGCAAATAAACATATTATTTATCCGTCCTCGCTTGTAAACACAACATTTCCAAGAGTATCCTCCTTTTTTTCAACTACTTGTGTGTGAAAAAAAATACTACCAACAAAAAAAACACAAAACATGACTACAAGGGGGTGCCTTCTGTTTTTTTTTCTGTTACTCATTTTCTTGAGGATTTTGAGGGACTTTAATCAGGCCCGCGGCAGAAAAGGATTCAATTGTCAGAAAGACAGTCCTAGAACATGAATCAAGGAAATCCCTCCCCCGGACAATATTTAAAACCCTTTTTTGCCGCCCCTGTTATTCACAAAAAAACACATGTAATAAACTGAGCTTTTCTACGCACTGCAGATAACGTGGCGCAACATCAGCGCTAAACTTGACGATCATTTTACTCTTTTACATTTTAACAATTGGCAAAAATTGTGAAACGTAAAAAATAACCAAAAATTCAATAAACTAAAAAAATCAACTTTCTTTTTAAAACATAAATTTTATACTTAATTCTGACTCAATTATTCTTGGGCACCGTCAAACAAATTCAAAATGCGTAAATAAAGAAAGATAGCTTGTTATGAAGTCCTCTATTACTGAACCGATAGTTAAATTATTCAAGGTAACAAGTCTCTGACGGTGAAATAAACGACCTCCGCCATCAATGCAAGCACCTTCTTGTGCTTTTTTTTTTTAGACAATTATTCTAATAATCTACTTTGTACCGTCATTTAGATCTTACGTTTTCCCATTTTATTGTAAACGCGATTTATTATTATTATTTGAAAAATAATTGTTGTAATAATAATTTATCGTAATTGTTAAATTTAAAATTTCTATACATTTATACAAATATAAAAAAAATTGACTCAAAATTCCGCACTGAAGTTCCACGCTCGCATTGACAGAGAGGTCGCTCCTCTCTCTCCGTATTTACCTGCTCTCCCACGTTGGATCACCGCGTTTGGCGACCATCTAAACTAATTATTTTTCGCAAGAAAGTCTAACGTATTTTATTTTTCGCAAGTAACGTATTTTCCCCGGTCGCTAAAAAGTGTAAAAACAAAAAATAAAACACGAGTTATGCGCCGATACTTAATCTGTCTCTCTCCTGCAGCATCTGCCAACAACAGCTGCAGTCGCTTTGCAGATGCAGCTTTCAAAGGGGGAGAGAGAACAGATGTCTGAGTACGCCAGACGGCAATGTTGCCAAGTCGTTCCGCAACCAAGTCACTTAACGTTTCAATCTTTATTTCTCGAACATTGCCTTATCAAGTGAAAATACAACTCCGAAGATCATGTTTCTTTAAACAGAAAAATTTAATCCCGTCTTAAGTTTTCAGACAACAAAAACCGTTGCTATTTCCGTTCTGTTTTATTGAAGTTACGATTGCGCAATTAGAAAATATTCGTCACAGTTCATTGCTCTTTAAAAATATTACGTATAAATCATTCGACAATCTAGGTCAACAATCTTTGCAATCAGCAATGTCGTATTTTTCCTATAAACTTTTAATAAAATATTTTTGCAAAACCTTGCCCTTCTTTTTCTCTTTTCCCGCCTTATTAGAGTCTCAGTAATAAATACTTTTTCCTAATTTTCTTTTCACGTTTAAAAATTTAGTACAGAATACTCGTGGAATTCTACGTGAATTCATACCTAAGAAAATCTGTTCAGACCGCAGGAAACATTTCGAGCGGATGTTTCTTCATTCCCCTCTTCGTAACCGCCATTTTGTAAAAGCTTTACGCAGCTCAAGGTCAACAAGTTTTCGTGGGAATGAAGGTTCGAAAGTCGTGAACCGCCACACAAACTGAATATTCACGAATTTTACTACTAAATTTACGCAAGTTCTAAACATCGTAATTATGCCAAGAGAATACGCAAAACTAAAAATCCAGAATTCACAGTTTTTGAGCATGTTCTTTTCGCAATGCGGATAAATAATTTTTCTAAGATATGACTTGGCAAATGTTAAGAATGAGCTGGCAAAAAAACTGCAGCAGAATATTAAAAAAAGCGTACGATAGATTTTTCACGAACGTGTTTCTGGTACTCATAATAATTCTAAAGCTCTGCAAGTTGATAAAATTAGTACTGCAATTTATATTCATTTCGTGATTGAAATGGTTTGCAAATTATTGCATTTGATCAATTTCTGGAATATATGAACATCTGCTGGACAAAGATGGAAAAAAAGAAAAGGAAGGAAACCCGTAATTGGTTTTGCACAATAAAAACTTACGAAAGCTTTTTTTTTATATTCTCATATTACTTGGTTTTCAATTTCCCATAGCAACGCAATCTCGGGCCGCAATGTGCTTACAGTGTGTCTTTGTGTGCATAATAAAAGTGTAATCTGACCTTCGTCTAAAACCCGTTCACACACATGCGCACCAAAACTACTTTTCGAATCGGCAAAATTCTTCAATTCCGTCGCCAAAGAATAATTTCCAACGACATTCTTTTCTACATTCTTGAAAATATGGAGAGGACATAAAAAAGAGGAGTCCCAAAAGAGATCAATTTCATTATTATAGATATACGCGTAAAAAATACCTAGAGATATTTTATAAAAAAATGACGCTACTTTTACATTAAATTGTGTCAACAAATTTAATATCTTATTCACGCATCTCGTTTCTCTCCCTCTGTGTTAGCCAAAGAGAGAAGTCTGCTGTATAAGAGCAAACTATTTCTTAAAATGAATTGTCAATTTTTTTGCTTTTCGAGCGTCAGAAAGTGACAAGGGAATTTCATTCCTTTTTCTTGGAGTCTGCTTCTTCACATGGTCTTAATTTTTATGTTTCAGAGAGAGAGGTCGAGACGTCGCGTTGCGAGGACGACAAAAGAGATTGAGAAGGGGAGAGAGTCAAAAGATTAAGAAGAATTATTGTCAAGATCGAGGACATCGAGAACAAAAAATGAAAATGAAACCGAAGAAAGAAATGGTGAAAAGATAAACGAAAAAAAAGTTGACTGACCTCGCATCGCGACTAAATGATTCAAAATTAAAAAAATAACAGAAACAATTATACAAGAAACCATAAACATCTAATGAAAAAGCTACGTGCCCTAGCCAGAAAGAAGCTCTTTCAGAGACAGTGCTACTCTTGAACATACCGAATAAAAGTTGAACCACGTTATCCAGCAGCGAAAAAACCCTGTCCCGCCTGCGCAATGGGCACTTTATTCCGGCGTACCTTTTTTATCGATACGCAACGGAAAAATTCCACACACTACTTTTTTCAAATAAGTCACTTTCAAAAATTCCCACGATTTTTACTTTACTCAGATTAATCATTAATTCTTTTTAAAAAAAAATCAAATCGAAAACCAAGATAAAATTTTTAAACTTATTTGAAAAAGTATATTTGCGTTTTACAAATTGGTGACTTGATTGTCACAGAAAAATCATATCGATAAATTAACAAGTTACACGATTTGTTTTGAGAAATTAAAATTCGTTAAGCATTTATTATCAAGTAAACTTTTGTGCCAATTGAGAGTGCCTATTGTTACGGGGGTCAGTGGTGACTGAAAACTGGCGATGATGAACGTACCTTGTGAATCCCTTTGCGCTTGGACGGCCTCATGGGCTGCAAGAAAGACTTCATCTTGCGCTCCAGGTCCACCAGCGCCGACTCCTCCCGCATTACTTCTATCACCCGTAACGTGCCACGCCGCAATACCTGCTCAAAAAGTAACAAAAAAAACCATGCAACCATGAATTAAAGTCTTTACAACCCTTGAAAACATTTCACGAAAATAGGAATTAATTTTCATTCAAATTCAATATCTTTTTCAATTATTACGAGAATAAAATAAATAAAATTTGAACGTGGCATGAGTGCAATTACTAGTACATGAGGGACAACATGAACCAACAAAAGCTCCACGTCAACTTTTACAATTTCATTCTTGAAATAATTTTTACAATTTTGTTTTCTACACGCCATACTTAAAACTTTTTTTTCTTAATTACCCTTTTAAAAAAAAACATATTTCAAATATCCTTTTTTTAAAAAACAGATTTCAAATTAATTACCCTCTTTTTAAAAAACAAATTTCAAATTACACTCTTTAAAAAACAAATTTCAAATTACCTTTTTTTTAAAAACAAATTTCAAATAAAGTTTATCAATTCAAAATATATAATTGAAAAAAAAAACAAGTCAAAATAAATTAGCAAGACGCAGAGTTAGGTAATGATGATAGCATTAAAAAGCTAACAAAATTAGCTAGAAAGACATACGTTTATTACGTAAGACTTCCAGGTTTAGATAATGGATACTGGTAAACAATACATTTTTATAAATTACAGTCTTGAACAATTCAAAATACACTATAACAATGCTTGCACAAAGGTAACTTTTTTCATATAATAATACTGTTAAACTCAGTCTTTCATGTATAACCCATAAAATAATTTCGTAAAATATTTTATAAAAATTTGAAAATATATACTGAATAACGCGACTATAAATAATCATTTTATTTCCTTACAATTATTAACAAAAAGTCCCTTTGGTATATATTGAGAAAGAAACGGAAAAGCAATTCGCTTACAACATTTAATATCTTACATCCATATTAATTAAAGTTGAATAATTAAGATTGCCTATGTCGAACGGGGGCGTTTGGTTGAACCCATCGTCTCCTGACGACGTTCAATTTTTTCAAATAGAACTGGAGGGTTGAGCGGTTAATTCCATACATCTCGGAGGCTTGAGTTGTACTCACACCCTGCTGCAAAATCGCCTCCAGAGACATTTTAACCGAATCTAAACTATACTTTCGACCCTGTTTGTTTGCCAAGGATTTTAGCAACGCGCCTACGTCAACATCTTGTGGCAATCGTCTCGTATTTGGCCCTTTTTTACAATCGAGGAAATGGGTTGCCCAAAGGGCACCACCACCCGACCGACACCGTGCTATAGCCCCCCCACCTGTAACGAGGAAACCCAAACTAGTGTCGGCCAATTAGTACACGTCCCAAACAACAAAAAACATAATTCGCGACCCTATTTAGCAGCATTTTCCCCCAATAGATTCACATTTTATAATTATAATCAATTTTTTTTTTTAATTTATGTGTCATTATTAATTTAGAATTATTATTCATTAATTAGAATTTTTTGTAGGCATTCAATACAATTTTTTATTACATTTTTTTGGACCTACTTTCAACGTAATATGAAGACTTAAATTTTTCACAAGTTAAGACTGCGTCCTGCTAATTTTCGAAAATAAAAACAAATAAGCCTAATGAAAAACAGACTCACCAGGATGTTGGTTTGGATCGTGCGAACTAGGCCCAGCCCTATTACTATCTTCCATTTCATTCAGGTCATTCATGTCGTCATCTAACGTTAAGTCTTCAACACTCTCCTCCGGGTCGTCCAAATACTCAGACTTTGGTTGTATCATGTCTTCCGTGGGTTCAGGTTTTTCAACAGGTAGCTGTAAAACAGAAATTACACAAATATTAATTTTCAATCTGGTATTCACAAACTAAATTTCAAGTTATTTTTATAATAATGAATTGTATTATTTAGAAAAATATTTAGTAGAAAAATAAATTGTATTTTTAGTTGAAAAATGATTTTAAAAAATGCAAGACTGTCTCGTATCGTTTCCGATCTGCAAGCGCTAGTAAAACAATCTTACAGGAGGATATAATACGAAGTATGATATGCCAACGAAGCGAAAGAAGTTAGTCAAATGAAACTAACCACTTTTAGACGCTGGCAAACATATTTCATATAAATTTCTTTTTAATCATTGAAAATTCATAACAAGACAATTTTAAATTGATGCCAACCTGAAGCATCTCGTCGGCCGGTTTCGTTAATTGCTGCATGAGCGCCGACCTGCCAAGGGAATCGGCAGCATCGGCGTGAGACTTCTCATCAGCAACGGGTGCTACTCCCAAAGCGGGAACAGCCTGTTGGGTCATATCACTAGAGTTAGATTCATGATTTTCTACCGAGTTATCTTCGCCGACGCTTCTTCTTCTGAGTCTTTTTCTCTTTCTCGAGACAGGACTTTGAGATCCTTCCCTGTAAAACAAAAACAAGATTTATGAAATTTATGACCAATTACAATAAATGCATAATCGATTAAATATGAACAATTTTTCGACTCGTCTTACCTGGAGGAGATACCTTTGGGGATGGAGGGGCTGGCTGAATCTTCGGGGAGGTCACCAACAGAGGTCTGTGCTAAACTCTGCCTAGGAACTTTGTTGTTCTTTTCTATTGTGAGACCGGAAGACGCATGTGGAATGTCTAACGACGGAGCTGTCGACTGTGAGCTTTTACCTTGCCTGGTGTCAGGTTTCGTACAACCATTACCACCAGTTCTACTTTCCGAGAGGCCTTTGATTTGTAAAGACTCTGCGGCCTTCAGGAGGGCTGCCAATTGGTCTTGGGAGATATTAACCTCTCCCCTGTACATGTAGTCCATCATGGCTTTTAATTCCTTAAACTTAACATCTTTGAGTATAAACACTGGGTGCTTATCGTAGTGTTCACTTAGGAGGCCCTGTAATCATAAAATCAACAAAAACCATAAATCTCATTGAAATAAAGTATTCATAACAAGTATAGCAAGTAATAATAATATCGTTCGATAAAATTCCCATGTTTATTTTAATAATAATAATAGACAATTTTATATAATCTTAAAACATTAACATAAATGTCACGGGATATTATATACTTTCATCATGAAATTAAGTTTTGAATTTTCAAAAAAAAAAAAGAAAATTAAGCCTTTAATTAAATAGAATATGAAATACACAAAAGTCCTGCTCAAATAATTTTTAAAAGTTGCTTTAAATTTAGAAATTCAATTGTATTCCCAATTCCCCACAAAAAATAATTCATTAAGCATGAACACTAGATTGCATTAAAATTATCATGACTAAAAAGAGCTAGACAATACAATGAAGGGAGCTATTCAGAAAATTTAAAGTGAAAATCAACCCCTTGATCTCCCATTGAGATGAATAAAAAAAAAGCTGGAACGAATCATGTATAACAGCTTCATTGAATAGAGGATAAAGTATTGAAGCTGTAGCGGTGGTTTTCCCCCCTACCACCCATGGTAGTCTGGTAAAATCCCAGGGCAAGTGCCCTGGAAAGCAGCCATCTTGCTTTCCCTGTATTGATCAGGCGAAACCAGGAGGGGATTCAGGCTACTGCCTCCCCCCTTGCGCAACGACGGCAGAAACCATAGCCGCTACCTGCCCCCGCCCAAGCGGCCAACAAGATGAGCCGCCATCTTGTTTCTACATTAGTCTCCAGTCTCTATTTAGTATTGATCCAACTCGGTAAAGTTAAAAGACAAAGAAATGTGACAAAAAGCTTGAAAACATTTCTTTCGTCAAAAAACTTTCACGAATTTTCCCACAAAATTGAGACAGGAAATTAAATGAGGCAGTTGAGAAACTCGTGACCTCATTTTTTTTCTCTTTCCGATTAAAGAAAGAAGCTGAAAGAAAGGGATTAATTATAATAAGGAAAATTATGATAACTCACCTCAAAGTATGGACTGCACGCGGAGAGGACCACTTTGTGGGCTTTAAGGTACTTCCCCTCCGCTGCCAATGTGCAGTCCACTAGAGTTCCGGATTCTAGTAATGTGTCGAAGTTTTGTATTAACGTTGTTTGGTGGTTATTCCACCTTAGGCAGAACTGTTGGTCGTCCTCCATTCTGAATTCTTGTTATCTTGTCAGGCTGTCCAGGGTGAATGGGTAGATGAACCAAGAGTAGCGGAAACAAAAATTAAAATACGTTGAAATGCTACCTTCGTGTTATTCTTTTTATAAACATTTGATTCGCGTTTATAAGACGATTGCTTTAAAAATAAACTTTATAGAAATACGCGTTTTTTGTCGACTACGCGTTTCAAAGTCTGAACCCGGACTCGCAAGCTCTGCAACTAATCGTGGAAGCTTCCAAAATGGCTGTGATGCAAGCGCGTTGGTCGGGACGGCGAGGCCTTTCCCTTTGTGCGTATTCCCCTAACGGTAATGTTGGAAAAGTGGGGATGATGCGGGAGGACGCGCATGTATTGCGCATGCGATTCCAGCAAGGCTGCGCTGAAACCAAACGCAATAACCGGCTTTACCCCGGCTCCCAGGACTGAACCAAGCATTGACCTCACCCGGGTCGCTGCTCAATCGGATTTATCTCAATTTTTTGTTAATTCATTTTAATGTGCTAAAATCAATTCAGTCTAGAAAATGATTACATGCACAATTTGAGAACAGATAAAAATTGCTAAAAAGGTGACGTGTAATTAATCTTCAAAAATTCTAGTCGAAAAGCATATTAGACAATCATAAAATAAACAAAAAACTTTCAACAAATTATAATACGTTTGCTATTGTTTAACTTTAGCGAAAAAATATAGAAAATGAATTTTACAAAATATGTTAAGACATCCAAATCAGAAAATTTTGATCAGAAACTTTATTTTAATTGTTCAATTGCAAACCTTTATTTAGTTAATTTAAGGAAAATAAAATCGAATAAAAAATGGTCTGTTTTTAGAATTTAGAAAAAGTGGTAAAAAATTGTTATAAAATTCTTTTAAACCAAAATTTCATTCAACTTTTTCATAAAAAAAAGTTTAATAAAATTGAGTCAATTAAATTTAAAAAAAAGTCAATTAAAACAAAAATCCGTTTAGAATAATTTTAAGTTATATTAAAATTACATTCTGTAAAAAGAAAACTCTTAGAAATATTTTCATAAAATTGTGTTTCTACCAGCAGATTTTGTCGAAATTGCATACATAAGTCGATCAATAAAATTGCGCATGCAGGAAAATGTCTGCAATTGCTGTTTCATCAACAAATTATGAACGAGGGGCTCAATTTCGCCAAAATCCAAGAAAAGCAATTTTATAAAAATATATCGTTGAATCCACTTATTTCAATTACTTTAGTTTAAAATTATTTAATTAAAAAGTAAAAATTGCGAATTTTACATTAGAAAATTACTGATCAAAATCATAAACAAGTTATTGGAAACACGAAATTATTATCATATTTAATTGTTTACATACATTTAAAACGTAATAATATTAAGTATTGCAATTAATAGTAAAAATGTTGAAATGTAAATTTTAATAAATAAATAAAAAAGAATCATTATTGAAAAATGAAAAGAATGCTCTATTGAAAAATGAAAAGAATGCTCAATTGAAAAAGAAAAATGAAATAAGTCGTAATAGACAAAGTGATAAAAAAGTATATTGTAGGAAAGGTTCCCGTTATTGATCCAAAGCACCATGGAAACAGTATTCCACTTCCATTCTACAATAGCTCTCGACGCAGATGCACACAAAAATCAATTTAGACCATGCGCGTCACATGCGCGAAAAGCCGGCATCGATTTGCCAGATAAGATATATAGCGCATGTGTGTAATAATGATTATGAATGTACTCAGGAGTCGCAACATTGCATAATCTATTTATATTATCAATCGCATCAATTACATCATATAACCACGAGTTGTACGTAAAATAAAAACAAAAACATTTTCGTATTCAAGAAAATAAATTTATCAATACCGACTCGGGAAACATTTAGCCAAAGTGAAATTTCAATATGGCCGACAAGCAACATAATCAAGAACAAAATGGCCTGACGATGACCCAGTTGGAAAATTACCATTAAACAGACAATATATATCATTAATGAAACCTTAAAAAAAAAGGCAAAGTAATTATTTCTTAGTTGAATATTGATTTTTTCTAAAAAATGCTACCGAAAAACGATTTTTACTATCTTTTAATCAATCGCGTCACCGCCCATTCGAGTTTTTTTTTAATAATTCCGAAACAAGTCAAACCGGTTCCACGAAATTTTGAATGGATTTCAAAATATTATTGTGAATAAAGTTCACTTACCCCACTATAAATTAAAACGAAGTCTAATATCACAGCTTTGATAGGAGAAAATAGTGAAGCTCCGCGAGCGTCGGTGCACGACGAGCGCTTCCTTTTTCAACAATGGCGCAGCGCAATACCCCGTTTGCCTGCCACCGCACCGCAGGCTTGCCAAGAGGATAAAAAAGAAAAACCGCAGACCTGCGCACTGGTTAACAGTTCGGGGAATCAACCATGGTCGCGAGAAAATCAAAGGGGGAACAGCCCAACCCGGAATTTTTTATTATGATTCCCAAGCACAATAAAAAAACGTTACACTATCAAATTAAAACAAAAATCAAACGTAAAAATCACCCATAAATTAAAAGAAAGTCTATTATTTTACTGTACACAAAATTATTCGCAAAAACACATTTCCGCGAGCACGAAATTAGAAAACACAAGATAATTTGATTTAAAAAAGATTAATCCACGAAGTTTAAAATAGAATTATAAAATGCAAAAGAGAAAATTAATTGAAAAGACAAACCGGTGTCACACGGCGAGGCAGGAAAAGCCAAGTCAATAATGGCTGACCTGTACAGCTTCGAGGACAAAATGGCGAGTTGTTACTTGAAAAAGCTTTGAGAACACGGAAAATATTATTTTTCTCCAGAGCTTTTTCTCAAACAAAAGAAATTATCTTAAATACAAACAAAAAACAATAAATAATCAAAAACTAGTAGAGAAAACGAAGGATAAAAGAAGAGTTAGCAAACGACGCCATGACCTGGATTCCGTGGGTTCATTGAAACGCGTAGTTTTTTAACAATAAACACGAAAAATGTACACCAAAACAAACAAAAACGAGAAAAAGAGATTAATTACCTTGACACAGTCTTCTTATTATCACAGTAGGACGAATCCTTGGGGGAAGAACTGCGCATCCGGACCTTGGCGCTCACTATATCCTCTCCTGTTGGGTTCTTTTTCCACAATGGCGGGTGACGCGTTAACGATTCGGGTCCCTCATCCAGGGAACACGTAACTATAGTGGGGAGACGCGGCGCAGATATCGATTTTTGCTCAACTGCGCAGAAAAGATGCTAAAAGAGGGAGAGGAGAAGAAAGGACGACGTCAGGAACGAAGCTTTTTTATGAAGCACCCGTGAATTGGTTCAAGATGTAGATTTTCCCCATCCAGAAAGGTTTCATCAACGAATTTCACAAGATTATGGTAAAAAATGTTTTATTATTATTCCTTTAAAATACCTTTATGATGTATTTTCATTAGCGTGAGTTATAATATCAAAAGAGGACACCATGTGTCATTGACTTGCAAAATATTAAAATGTCGATTATATTTTTATATGAAAAAGCAAGAAAATCTTGTTAAATTAGTTTTTCAATACTATATATTTCTTATAAGGAAGAGCTAGTTTGGGATAAAATATTCCTCTTCTCTGGTATATTGATTTCTCAGAAGAGGTTATTGTTTTTTGTCAAAGTCAATTTTTACGAAAAACTTTACCAATTGCTGTGTTTGCTAAAACGATGTTTCGTTCCACAGTTTCATGTCAATGAAATAATACTTGTACATACAAAGAAAGCAATCTATAGTTAAATAAAAAATTTAGAAATCCATAACCTCACATAACCAATATCTACAAGCATTTCTGTTTTGTACAAAAAATGTTTTCAAAAAAGGCAACACGGATTATTTAATCGAATTAAAAAATACAGCAATCATAAAGGTCTCATAACCAGTTTTAAAATATTACTGGTCTTATCAAAATTTAATATTTCATCAATTTACTTCAATTTAATCAATTAGTAATTATTATGTAATACATAATTCACATGTCAAATGTCACGGTTTCAATGCATTTTCTTAAAAAATGTATTATGTTTTTCAATGTATTATGATTCTAATCAAATTAAAATAATTACCTTAAAATGCATTAGTATTGTATACTTCATGAAGATTAAACGAAAAGAAATGAAATGTATATAATCAAATAAATATTTATTTTTAATTTAAAATGTATTAGGTATGTAAACTAATTTTTTAATTTAAATTACTTTTTTTAGCAACTTAGACATTTTCGAAATATCTAAATACAATAACAAACAATAGTAATAATTATAACAATGACAAACAACGAATAATAATTGAGGAATCGAGGTCTTATAATTATTATGTTTATTTATATAAAATTTCAATTTTACAGAATAATTAAAAACGAAGTTACTCAAAGGTCTGCTCTTTATTCTGCAAGAGAAACCGACATTTTCCATTCATTATACTTGAAAGGAACTGACAACAATCTGGTCATGGTAAGATGTAATTTTTATAATCTAAATATTTTTATTTATTTGTGTCGAAATACTTTGTTCTTTATGAGAATAATGTTTTTCCTGTTTTTTAGTTTGTTTATAATCAGAGTACAAATATTCTGAAATTTTTCAAAGTTTTTCTAAATTTGTTTATTTTTCACATTTGCATTAATGCTAACTTATAAACATAATAAATCAACATAATTATAATTTATACATAAATATAAAACATAGAAAATGAACAATAAAGTAAAAGTACATGGATATAATAATAAGACAAAATCGAGGATAAAATAAAATTCTTATAAATTAATAAGACAACAAATCTATGAATAAAGAATCTATTTGCAGTAAATTTTCTACAGTATTGATTTTTAACGTTTGCTGGATTGCATTAACATATGTTCAGTCCCAAGGGATTTTCGGTACATGTTTTTCTCAGATTTATTATAATTATTGTAAAAGAATTAATTATTTTATTACACATGTTCTGTATTTTTAAAAAATTGAGAATATATTTTTTTCAATTTCATAATTTGCTCGTATTAAGTTACCTAACTGCAAGCTTTTGTTAACACATTCTTATTTCTCAATGTTTCAATATTTCAATAAAAAATGTGAAACATTCTTTTCTCAATTTGATGATTTATACAATTTACATTAATTACATTTATTCTTGACTGTGCAGATATGTTATCAGCAACAGCAGTAGGTACTGTAGAATTCTGTTGCATGCTAATAGTGCAGAAAACCTGTAATATTCAGATACAAAATCAGAATTAATAATAATAATCGACAATTTCTTTCATTCATTCATTCATTCTTTCTTTCTTTCATTCTGTCCACACCTGAAGTTGATCGTTTAAGTATTCAATTGTTTTTTGAAAGATTTTGACATTTCATAGTGTCTTATACTCAGTTAAAGTTTCGTGACTGTATTTATTTGGGAATGATATTTATTTACTTTATGATTTTAATTTACAATAGTAAAATAAAATTCAATCGTTAAATGTGTATAAAAAAATATGAAATTCTTTTGAAAAATATGGAATTTTAAGAAAAAAAATGCAAATTAATAGTTTTAAAGAAATATAAGGTGATGTATAACTTTTTATTTTGCACGGCATAATTGTTTATTCGTAAATAAAAATAAATCTTTAAAATAAATTTTTGTTAATTAAGTATAATTACATTATTTTAAGAAAGGAATGTAGAATTGAAATTTTTAGCTTTTTCAAAGAAAAACAAATTCGACAAAATTTCTGTCAATTTTTCAGTTATTAATTAGTTTAAAATTCTTGTAACATTTCAAAATCATTTTCAAAAAATCCTAAAATTTTGTAAAAATTACTTGAATATTTGCAAGCTTTTAAACTTTAAATACTTTAATAATTGAGATATAAAGATGGCGGATATAAGTTAACACGCGGAGCGAATTAGCTGACGGTAAATTGTCTTAAAAAACAGTGAGTTGAATTGGAGCTTTTTTATCGGTGTATTGGTGGACTCATAGTAGTTGTCGCAAGGGGTGAGAGTGTTATCTTGTAGAAGTTTGCGGTAACTAGAAGGATAGAAGCAAAAAGCTTCCACCCTCGTGGAAGTAGGGTTAAGTTGGCAATGGAGAAAAAGGACAGCGCGATGGGGTCGCACCAGTCAAGTAGCGACACCCAACAGAAGAACGAGGAGTTAGAGCGGATAACAACAGAATCGGATACTAGCGAGTCGAGTGACCGGGAAACACCAAAAAACACAAAGGATTTCTTTCAAAAAAACAAAGATACAGTCAAGAGAAGGAGAGGCAGACCGGGTAAGAATAAAGAGTCCACAGAAAATCTGGACGGGGCAAAAAGATGCTTATTGCAATTTTTAGTACCTCCAGAGAATCTGGATGAACATAGCCAAACTCAGACTTCGCAAACCTCGATAGTCAACAACGGAGAGACGGAAAGTAATAACAACATGCTGGAAGAGCAAGTTTTCAGGCCGGACGCGAGTGAATCAGATCAGAAGGAAGCCAAGGATAAGGGAGTACATGATTCGACGCAGAACGATAATAATAAAATACCCATTTCACAGTCGACAGAAGACTTGGCAGGACTGACAGATAAGGTTATGTTAAGCCAGGAGGAAAGTCAAAAAAATTTAGTTTTCAGCCTAATAAAAGAATGGTGGGATGTCTATGGAAAGAGAGAACTGGATAAAACTACAAACGAACTACGAGAACTTAAAAAATCAGTGAATTTGACTCTAAATCAAATAAATGAAAAAGAAAAGAATTGGAGACAAGAGAAAAAAGAAATGAAGGAAGAAATTCAACAATTGAAGTCAAAGATAGCGCTCTTGGAAGCAGGGTGCCCGCGGAGAGAAAACAATAACAATATCCCAAAATCACTGTCAATAAACTTGGAGAGAAATGGAATGGATTTCCAAGAAGAACAGATCTCAATCAATAAGGGTCTGGAAAGAAAAAATGTTCCCAAGGATGATGCACTTAGAATTAAAGAAAACTCGAGAACGAAGTGTATACCAAGAAAACTCTCGAATCAGGAAATCGAACAAGAAAAGAAAGACAGGCACGAGAAGAAAAATAACGTAATCATAAGTGGCTTTAAACCGTCAGGAAAGAATACAGGAAGAGATCTACATCACTTTTTAGTCAAATCTATCGGGGTAGGAGCTGACCCGGAAGAATTAAGAATTGAAAAGGGGGAAATTATAGTTAAGCTTAAGTCTTGGAAGAATAAAATGGCAATAATGAGAAGAAAGTCAAAATTCAGAGGAACGAATGTATGGGTAAGGGACGATTTAACAAATAGAGAACTGGAGATTCAGGAATGGATTCAGAATGAAGTCAACGAAGCTAGGATTCAAGGGCTAGGAACGAGAATAGGTTACATGAAATGGAAGATCGGAAGAGAATGGTTCTACTGGAATGAAGAAGAGGGAGGGCCAAGTTGGAAGTTTTTTCGAATCTAAGACCAGTATGGAATTTCGGGGAATTTCGTGGAATATTGCCGGAATTCAAAAAATCAGTCAAGCTTGGGACTTCTTGAAACAATTCGATTTAATATTTTTACAAGAGACTTGGTTGGAAAAAACATCAGAGGAAAGATTTTTAAGGAAGTTGGATGAGGACTATACATGGATCACAAAACCAGCAGTCAGAGATCATAAGAAAGGCAGAGCTAAGGGAGGTCACTTGATAGGATTAAAGAAAAATTTGGCGGACGGTCAGTGGGAAACGGAAGAATGGGAGTTTGGTTTAGTCATTTCTAATAAAAAAGTTGAGTATAAATCAAAGAGGATAAAAATAATATCAGTTTACAATAATGAAGGCATGGCGAAAATTAAAGGATCTCTAGATAAGCAGATTGAGAAGGCGAATAAAGAAAATGTGTGCTTGATTTTGCTGGGTGACTGGAACGCGAGAGTAGGAAATCAAACGGAGGTTGGCTCAAAAAGGAGGTATGTAGATGATGAGGACGAAACAAGAAATTCAGAAGATCCAGTACTAAACGCGGAAGGGAAAAAATTACTAAACTTTTGTGAAGAGTACGGTTTAAAAATCCTGAATGGATGTTCAAGAGGGGATTTCGAAGGTAAGTTCACTTACATATGTGACAGTGGGTGCTCGGTTCTAGATTTGATTGTGATAAAAGAAGATGAGGGAATAAATCCTATCAAGGAAGTAAAAATTGAACCAAGGATCGAATCTGACCATCTGCCAGTCACGTTCCGTCTCGCTGCTAAGAGGGCCAATACGAAAGAGACTGAAACCGGTTACAACATCCCAACACCAATAAATAGTAAACTAACGTGGAAAGTCAGCGAAGCAGAAAATTATGAGAAAAGAATGGAAGAAATATGGAAAGAGAGAGGAGAGATTAAGAATGCTGAAGAAAGGTGGGAAACAATGATTGAAAGTATCAAAACAGTAGCTAAAGAATTAGGAATGCTAAGAACAATTAGTAACAAAGGGAAGAAATTTAAAAACCCAGACGACTGGTTCGATCAAGAATGCAAGGATCAAAGAAAAGAGGTCTGGCAGAAATTAAAAAGGTTTTTAAAATCAAAGAGAGAAGAAGACAGAGATTTATTGAAGGAAGAAAAAAGAAAACTAAAAGAATTATATAGGAAAAAGAAAAAGGAAAAGAGAGAAAACAATTGGAAGGAAGTAGAGAAAAGTAGAAAGACAAGTGATTTCTGGAAAGCAATTGCTAAATTTAGGCCAAGAAAAAAGGGAAATAATAAGGGCGAAGGTATCAGTACCGAGAAATGGAAAATACATTTCCAAAGTCTGCTAGAGTCGGAAAATGGGGAAAGAGAGAATCAACAACAAGAAAAGGACAGATCCAAGGGTCAAGAAAAAGAAAATTATGATTCACAGTCAACGGAGTCAGAAGAAAACGAGAACTTAGAGGAACTAGAAGAGAGTCTCAACGGTAAAATTACATTTGAAGAATTTTGCAGTGCCATCGGGAAAATGAAAAAAGGAAAAGCGCCAGGGGAAGATGGCATTACAATCGAATTTATAGTAGGCTTACCTAAGATATGGGCTGAAGAGATGCACAATATTTTTAATTTTCTTTGGGAGAAAGGTGATATTATAAATGGTTGGGAAACGGCAAGAATAGTTCCAATATTTAAAAGTGGTGACGAGCTAGAAACGGGGAATTACAGAGGTGTGTCTCTCCTTGACCTGGGTTACAAAGTGTTGGCAGCCATCATGGA
The DNA here is from genome assembly GCA_011057455.1 of Ganaspis sp. Gsp50. Classification (NCBI taxonomy): domain Eukaryota; kingdom Metazoa; phylum Arthropoda; class Insecta; order Hymenoptera; family Figitidae; genus Ganaspis; species Ganaspis sp. Gsp50. The sequence goes on from WNHD01000415.1 coordinate 44,053, forward strand.
CAGAAGACTTAGAGAATGGCTAGAAAACAAAAACCTAATTAAAGAGAGCCAAGCGGGATTTAGGAAGAACAGGAGCACTAGGGATCACATCTTTGTCCTAAACTCATTAATTCATAACAAGCTGAAAAAGGAAGGTGGAAAGTTATACGTAGCTTTTATTGATTTCACCAAG
>WNHD01000416.1:0-32139 GCA_011057455.1 Ganaspis sp. Gsp50
CTAATTCCTTTCTCCACCATATACTTATTTCTTTAGATAAAGTACAATATTCAGGATGCAAATTCACGTGCGCTTGTGCGCGCGCATATTTTGCTAGTTCAAAATAAAGTACAAATTGCCCTATGCGTTTTAAATTAACTTTCAAATTTCTAACAGTTACTTAAAATTCAACGAATACATACACATTTTTTTTGCAACTTTTTCCACCCTCGTGAATTTTTCTTCAATTTCTTTTGCAACTTTTTCCACCCTCGTGAATTTTTTTTCAATTTCTTTTGCAATTTTCTCCACCCTCGTGAATTATTCTCAAACATTCTTGCCTTTCTTTTGCTTCTTTAGTTTTTCGTCCCCAGAGTTCTTCTCTTTTGCAATTTCCTGTTGTATGGATGAAATGTCTTTAGATCGGGGGTGGAATTAATTCGCAGAAGTGTTTACAGTGACAATTTGAGTGATGGAGAGATTGAGGTGAATTGTTTGGGGTAGAGTTATCATTTGGTGGATATGAAGGGGTTTTGGAGTGAAATGGGAGCTTGCGTGGAGGGCTACTCATTGGTGTGTCAGATTGCGATGCTTTCTCAGAGACTTGTCGGTCCAGAGAGATTTTGGAGGCTAATCACCACGCAATCACTGCTCCCGGTGAGGTCGACGCCAACCAGTTCCCAGAAAGCTCCGTGCCGCCCCTGGGGGCATCGGCCACGTTGCAAAACCAACAATCTTCATCTTCCAATTCGCGGAGGAAAAAAATGAGGGGATACTTTCTTCTCGCTTCTGCCGATCCAACAATCCTTCTCCCCAGCACCTAGAGAATCCACAACAACTCAAAAGATCGCAAACTTTTATGAAACTTTCATCAGGTTCATAGTAAACTTTGAAATAAAGAGATTTGTATTAATGGTACTGATAATTTTAAAAACTTACTGATTAGTACACTGCAGAAACTTGTGTCTTGAACTAAGACATCAAGTGTCTTACTTTTTGACATTTTTTGTTTTAAAATGCCAGAATGTGTCTTATTTTGCTGTCTTAAAGCGCTAAATGTCTTAAGATAAAACACTTGATGTCTTAGTTCAAGACATCAGTTTTTGAAGTGATATCCATATTGTTTATTAAGTAGAAGTAAGAAGTAAGAAAAAGTAAAAAGAAAAAGTAAAAAAAAAGAGTAAAAAAAAGAGTAAGAAAAAGTAAACAGAAAAAGTAAAAAAAAGAGTAAGAAAAAGTAAAAAGAAAAAGTAAAAAAAAACAGTAAGAAAAAGTAAAAAGTAAGAAGTAATAATTGTTTAGATATAATTAATAATTATTATATTATAGCAGATATCACTCGGTAGTTAATATTTAAAAAATTGGAGAAAAACAATCACTCCGAGTCAAATAAAACGAAGTCGTTTTTTTAACGTTTCGATAGTCCAGCTGTCCTCATCAGAAACTAAAAGTTTATTAACAAATTAAATTTTATACAAATGAACAAAATAATAATTACTATTTGAAAAATAAAATATAAAGAAAAATAATTACCGATAAAAACTTATGTTAAACTAAGTCATAACATGAATAAATCCATTTGTTTGTTTAAGACAATAAAATAATCAAACTAGTGACATTTGAATTTTGTCGCACTTAACAGACAACTGAATGACAGTTTCTTGGTCGAGGTTTGGAATTGAACTAACAATATAAATAAGAATAACTATGTCTAATTACAATTATGGTAAACATTTGTGAGTGATTGTACAGAGAAAGATGTAAACAATTTGGATTGCTAATTTTTGGATTAGAAAATTGATATTTATTATTAACTGAGAAATTATTGTTTTAAAAAAACTTATTATCTTTGAATTAATAAATAAACGTTAATAATTTGAAAAAAAATAAATAAAAAAAAAAATAATAAAAAAAAATTAATTGATTAAAAATTAATAAAAAATTATTACACAAACGAAAAGAATGAAAAAACAAAAGTGAAACAATTTGGAAAATAAATGAGAAGTTTTTATATTTTCGCTCAGCAAGAAAATGAAAATACAAATTACTGAGATTTTTGGTGTCATCTTTTTTTTAATAATTAATAATTGTTCCTTAAGTAACAATTAATAATTGTTAATTAATTAATTAATTAATTAATAATTAATTAATTAATTAATTAATTAATTATTCGCCTATTTATGATTCGCCATTTATTATACACCATTTATGGCAAAAGGAAGAGAAGCGCAGGAAAATTTTAAGAAAGTGTTAATATTTTTGGCATTTTGGGATGCTGAAAGGTGGGTATGGGTTGCGACTCGTGTAGCACGCGATTTTAATGTGAGAGAAACGTACACGAACACCCACGTAGGTAGTCGGTAACCCGTAAAAAAGTGCAACGAAAGGTTGGAGAGGAAGTAGAAAATGAAGAAGAGGCGTAAAGATACTTGATAAGCTCTCGCCTGGCTCCAAGTTAATCGAATCGTGATTTAACGTCAATGAAATATACAATGGCGTTAAATCATCGCTCTCGTTTCGTAATTCCTATCGATTTTCAATATCAGTATTCCATTTCGTTCAAGGTCAAGGCATTATCGTGCCTTTCTTGACTGATTTCACTAATTACGCAGAAAACCAAGAATTATAACACCTTTTTTTTAAAGCGTCAATTTCATACCAAAAGTATCACATTGATTGCAGAATCTTCATCAATTTTGTACTTTTCACAATAATTTGGTACACTTAACAATAATCTGGTACTTTCAACAATAATTTGGTACTTTTGAAAATAATTTGGTACTTTCGAAAATAATTTGGTACTTTTGACAAGAATTTAGTACTTTTAACAATAATTTGGTACTTCTAACAATAATTTAGTACTTATGACAATAATTTAGAACTATTGACAAGAATTTGGTACTTCTGACAATAATTTGGTACTTTTAACAATAATTTGGTAATTTATGACAAGAATTTAGTACTTTTGACAATAATTTGGTACTTCTAACAATAATTTAGTACTTCTGACAATAATTTGGAACTATTGACAAGAATTCGGTACTTCTGACAATAATTTGGTACTTTTGACAATAATTTGGTACTTCTGACAATAATTTGTTACTTTTGACAAGAATTTAGTATTTTTAGCAATAATTTGGTACTTCTAACAATAATCTAGTACTTCTGACAATAATTTGGTACTTCTGACAATAATTTGTTACTTTTGAGAAGAATTTAGTATTTTTAGCAATAATTTGGTACTTCTAACAATAATCTATTACTTCTGACAATAATTTGGTACTTTTGACAATAATTTGTACTTTTGACAATAATTTGGTACTTTCGACAAGAATTCAGTACTTTTGACAATAATTTGGTACCTCTAACAATAATTTAGTACTTCTGATAATAATTTGGTCCTTTTGACAATAATTTAGTACTTTTGACAATAAATTGGTACTTCTGACAATAATTTGGTACTTTTGACAATAAATTGGAACTTTTGACAAGAATTTATTACTTTTAACAATAATTTTGTACATTTTGACGAGAATTTGGTACTTTTTGACAATAATTTGGTACTTTTTGACAAGAATTTAGTACTTTTGACAATAAATTGGTACTTCTGACAATAATTTGGTACTTTTGACAATAAATTGGTACTTCTCACAATAAGTTGGTACTTCTCACAATAATTTGGTATTTCTGGCAATAATTTGGTACTTCTGACAATAATTTAGTATTTTTAACAATAATTTGGTACTTTTTAACAATAATTTGGTACTTTTTGAGAAGAATTTAGTACTTTTGACAATAAATTGGTACTTCTGACAATAATTTGGTACTTTTGACATTAATTTGGTACTTTTGAAATTAATTTAGTTCTTTTATTTCTTAAATATATTTATGGCCTTTTGCGGCTCTATGTGATGTTAAATATTAAATTGTTACAATATGTTTAAACCTATTTAAAAGTCATCATCAGGTACATTGATTACATTGGTTCTATTTTATAAGAAATCTATTGGTACTTTTGACATCAATTGGGTTCTTTTGATTTCAATGTAGTTCTTTTGCTTTCAATTTGAAACTTTTAAGCAAACTGCGAATAAGATAGTAAGGGATTATTTAATATATAATTACAAAAGGTATAAATAATAAGTAATAATAATAATCATGGAACACGATACAACATCATGGAATATCGTTTAACATTATACAACATCAGATAACATATGATATAAAACACATATAAAACATAATAACAGGAACCGAATGTACAGGAAATTTTAAAAAACACCAACCACCCATGTAGCGAATAAATTGCCTTCTGATTCTAGCTTTTAAGCCATGAATCACACAAATGCTAGTGTTGCTACTTTAAAAGTTGGCAACGTTTCCTAACCTGCTTTTGTCTTCTTCAAATCTGGCTTGTGAAAATAAATGACGTCTAATTAGAATGATACTTATAAATTATATTAGACATGGTTTCAAGATCTACGATACGTTCTAATGCTCGCAACATGAATGTAATAAAGTGTTACACGTACGTTTAGTGTAATTTATAACACCGGTTGTAATACAATTACTCTCCTATACTCGACACTTTCACTCTTGGCCGAATTAACAGGCAAATGCGTGCATAATTTCAAACACATTCGACTATGTTGTTCCAAAGTGTTAAAAAGACATGATCATAAATTTTCCACGCGCAATTTGACATTTTACGTTCTACGCTCAGCTTAATATGACAAAATTGTTCTTACTTTAATTTATTGTTCTGAAACGTATTATCAATTTAAACGGAAATTGAATTCGTCATTTTTAACAATATTATTTATTTGCTTATTGTCAGTACAATAATTTATTTCAATTATTTATATTTTCGTGAGCACTACTCTCGTGTTTATTCTTATGTCAAGTTAGTAGTGATATTTCTGCATTTCACTTATTCATCTTTTCACATTAATTTGCCTTTTTTTAATTTATTGTTTTTGGTTTATCCTTTTTTTTGTTTATGTTATATTTGTGGGATCCAGGTTATTACAGAAGGAAGTTATAACTAGTTATAATTAGTTTTAACTAGTTATAACTTATACTAAGTTATAACTCAAGTATTTATTAAATATAAAAGTGAGTTACGACAAAATTCTAATAGAGTAAATTACTCTATTAGAGTAATTAGAGTAATTCTAATAGAGTAAATTACTACTAACTTAAAATTTAATTATTCATAATAATTTATAATTAATTTTTAAATTACTACTACTTACTATTAGAATTTTGTCGTAATAGTGTGTGACATTTATGCTATATACACAAACAGAAATCAACATATTTATTTTGTCACAAGAGCGAATTTTTGAAAAATTGACGCCATTCCTCATGAAAGATACTAGAAGAAGATTTATCGATATTTGAAATGAACCGACGAGTGGCTGTCATTTTCAATAGCAAAGACGGAGACGTTATGTGAGCTCAATCGCGCGTAACTGATGTCTGAATTACTTGCTTGAATCGCGCGTATAGTGTGGCGAATCGTATAACACACGTCCACGCACCTTCCACACTATCAAAGGCTTATCCGCACGAACCGGCAATTAACTAGCGTTAATTACCACATGTGGAGCTTTCCACCTTACTAGACAAGATAAAGAAAATTTATGAAGCACATATTTTTCAATTGAAGCCATTTACCATACAAAATATCTTAGTAAAGTGATTTACTTTAAAATAAAGAAAAGCAATTAGCGATAAATACCATACTTTTCCAAACAGAAAATTAATTATTACTATTTTTTTAAATTAATCATTACTATTTTTTTAATTAATTATTACTATTTGTAAACATTTTTTTTACTATTTTTTTGATTCCTCCATGTTTTCCATTTTATTTTCTCCAACCCTTTCGGGCTTTTACATATCTAAAACCCCACAATTTTCTCCTGCAAGTCCCCATCCATCCTAACTTGCGTCCGTAGCCGACTTAAAGAAGCTTTTAAAAAACCAAAACACTTTAGTTTAAAGTTTAGAACTAGTTTTAAATTGAATTTTAATTTTCACCCTAAAAACTGCAACTTTCACGAAAATGCAAAAATTCAAGAGTTTCAGATTCAAAAAATTCAGAGTTCTATTTTCGAGAAAATGATTCGCTAGTGAAAACAAACGGATTTAAACAGTGTCTTCAAAATCCTTAGCAACTTTTGTTTGCTGAGAAATGTGCATCACTTGCTTGAAGAAAATGAAAAAAAAAGAAAAAAAAAGGTGAAAAAGGATCTTGCAAGATTCCAAAAATATTGATATTTGGGTGAAGAATTTTTGAAAAGGTACTTCTTACTTTAATCCGACTTTGTGAAGAATCGCGCAGGAAGTCGTAAGCCAGGAACATTTAATTGCGTAATAAATCCTGATTCTCCGATTTGCAACCCATTTCCTCCTGCGGGGGCGACGATTGGACGCTGTTAAATTGACGCGTAGGTGCCTCGCGTGTTAGTAAGTACCTGTGTATAACCTGTGTACAGGGTGCGTCCGTGCTAGAGTGTGAAAGTCGGAAGATTCCAACTCCTCTGGACGCGCAGTCTACGAGTGTTTTGCTACATAAAAGCGGCACCCGCTCTGTTATACTAAATGACCCAATAACATGCTTCTTATTCGTTGCATAAAACGTACACTTTACAACACGTGTTTAATGCACTTCCTCCTTTTATTTTATCTCCAACGATATTGACTTCCTACAAAGTAATTCGAAGCCTCGTTCAATAAATCATTGCCCGTAAATCAGCGACATGATATTATCATTCGTTTTGATATTTTGGGTATTAATTTCTAGTTTCAATTTACATGGCGCAAAATCATCATGTAAAATCATGTAAAAAGAAGATCGTATTTTAAGATTCATTTGAAATTAATGCTATCTTGAAAATAAGATTGGACTGACTATTAGCATGGTTAAAAATGCTGCAACTTAAATTAGGACTTATTTCCTGTCTTAAAATAAGATTTACTTTTTACAGTGATTAGTAAATGCTGCACTGAAAAACTTCAATTCCTACAAAATTGAATTTCTACACAATTTCTACACAATTTCTACAAAATTGAATATCTACACAATTTCTACAATACTATAGTATACAATACAAAAATGAATGTAATATCGTAAGGAATTAATATTTTCAAGATTTTGATAGCGAAAGGAGAGAGTAAAATTTTTTTTCATTATTCGATTTATTCATTTCAATTAGTTTATTTATTTATTAAATTATTTGATGTATTTGATTATTATTTGTATTTTGTTAATTATTATTTGTGTCCTGTTAATTAGTTATTGTATTAGTTAATTGAATAGTATTTAGATTGTAGCATACTTTGTCTTTTGAATGAAAGAATAATACAAATAATGACAATAAATAATACAAATGATGATAATAAATAATAAAAATAATGTGACTTAAATTTTCCCAGAATTTTTGACGTCAAACTTATTTAAATAAATAAAGTATAGCCGAGAAGGTTAAAAGAACTGTGAAAGAAGGATGGTCGGACCCTACGTAGCTCAGTGCTCAGAGCACTCAACCGGCAATTGAAAGGTCCAGGGTTCGCTCCCAGCGCAGTGAATGTCCAAAATTTTTTCACAGTTTTCAATTTTTCAAATAAAAATAATGATAATAAATAATAAAAATGATAATAATAAATAATAAAAATAATGATAATAAATAATACAAATGATAATAATAAATAATAAAAATAATTATAATAAACAGTAGAAATGATAATAATAAACAATAAAAGTAATGATAATAAATAGTACAAATGATAATAATAAGCAATAAAAATAATGATAATGATAATAATAAACAATAAAAATAATTATAATAAATAATAAAAATAATGATAATAAATAGAACAAATAATAATAATAAACAATAAAATTAATGATAATAAACAATAAAAATAATGATAATAAATAATAAAAATAATGATAACAAATAATAAGAATAATAATAAGAAATAAAAAAATGTTGACTAGAAAGCAGAAATTACCACGTTCCTGAAATACTAAGTGAAAATATTTTCTGATTTCAGATTCGCTGATACACACTGCCACTTTTACAAGCTTAGCATTCTTTTTGAGTTCGGGTCTGACTACTGTGACCGCTGCACCTTCGTACGGACTCCGCAGTGTCATTTCTGAAAACCTCAACATGGAACCTTGGGTTCAACCCTGTGGAACACCTGTAGCTGCACCTTTAAAAAAATTACCTCAACGTCACAGTGTTCATCGAGCCTTGAAAAGGGTGCGAACACAACTCAGAGTCGCCCAAGAACACCTCCGCAAGGACATCAAAGATATTCATGAAATTTACTCAAAGGTTATTCACCTTTTTCTTCAAACTATTTTTTAAGAAATAGAAAAGCTTTATTCGAATACGAAAAAGATTCATTCAATGCAAAAAGAGTTCACTAAGTTCTAAAAGTGAAAATGTTTTTCTGTATTTAAAAGGGTTTTGGTGAATGCTAAAATGTTTTTTTGAACGTAAAAATGTTTTATTGGATGAAGAAATGTTCTCTGCATTGTCGGGAATTTTTTTTATTCGACCCTCTTTGTGGAATTAAAAAATCTCTCTTTCTCGATCCCCACTGTAGTATCCACAAATTTCCCTTTTTTCTTTTAAATCCTCTAATAAAAAATCCTACAGTAAAAAATCTCAATTTCCCGGTATCAATTTTTTTTCTTCGACTCTCTTTGTGGGATTGAAAAATCTCTCTTTCCCGATCCTCACTGTAGTATCCACAAATATTCTTTTTTTTTTAATATCCTCCAGTAAAAAATCTCAATTTCCCGGTCTCAATTTTTTTCTTCGACTCTCTTTGTAGGATTGAAAAATCTCTCTTTCTCGATTCTCACTGTAGTATTCACAAATTTCTCTTTTTTCTTTTAAATCCTCTAGTCAAAAATCCTACAGTCAAAAATCTCTATTTCCCGGTCTCAATTTTTTTTCATCGACCCTCTTTGTGGGATCAAAAAATCTCTCTTTTTCGATCCTTACTGTAGTATCCACAAATTTTCCTTTTTTCTTTCTAAATCCTCTAGTAAAAAATCCTACAGTAAAAAATCTCAATTTCCCGGTATCAATTTTTTTTCTTCGACCCTCTTTGCGGGATTGAAAAATCTCTATTTCTCGATCCTCACTGTAGTATACACAAATTTTCTTTTTTTTTAATATCCTCAAGTAAAAAATCTCAATTTCCCGGTCTCAATTTTTTTTCTTCAACTCTCTTTGTGGGATTGAAAAATCCCTCTTTCTCGATCATCACTGTAGTATCTACAAATTTTCTTTTTTTCTTTTAAATCCTCTAGTAAAAAATCTTAATTTCCCGATCTCATAAGTATATCAATTTTTCATCTACAATTTTCTTGATCTTGATTCAGAACAAAAAATTTAAATTGACTGTAGATTTAATTTGATTTTAGATTTAATTTAATTGTAGATTTAATTTAATTGTAGATTTAATTTTATTCAAACAAAAAAGTTTGAAATAAAAACAAGTTTGAAGTAATTTAAACTCTTATAATAAAACCTGAAAATTAACATAAAAAATTTTTATAATAATAAAAAAAACTCCACTCCCGCACTATTTCTTGCTATATTTTCAGAATCCACTTTTATTATCATTTTGTTTGCAACCATTATTTCCAATTATTAATTTATAACTCCCAATTATTCATTTATTGAATATTTATTTCAATTCCCGCAAAGTCAATTTTAATTCGAAATTATTTCCAACTCAGATTATATTCATTTGCGCATTAAAATCTCTGCTTAATATTCATAAAAATCGTTTTATTTCAATTCTAAGGACAAACTAATGAGTTTGTCAACTCTGTGAATGTTTTTTAAAAGATAACTTCTGTAATTTGCGGTTGAGCATAAACTCAATCATTTGAAGGGCTTTTAAGCTTGATGACATAATTAGTGAAAGATGTAAACGTCATCGTGCAAATTTTTTTTTATGAGATACTACGAGAATCATTCGCAGAGTCTTTGTGAATATCAGGTGTCTACATAAATAAAAGATAAGAGGCTGAATTTACGTAATACTTTGCACCAGCTTACCATAGCTTTGTAACTAGATGACAGTTATTATTGTTTTGTCTAAAGTGCACTTCAGGCGACACTAAGAGGCGTCAGCAAAGCTGTCCCTGTGGTCCTGCCATTCTACTATTTTTTCTCCCATCATTTTAATGCCCATTTCATAACAACTTGCTTTCCCACGACGTTTGCCTTTTTTAAACAAAACAACCGCACTTTTTAAAAACGCACTTTCAATAAAACGCAGAAGCAATAAACAGCATTTTTTTAAAAAACTTTTCTGAATGCGTTTTAATAATTTAGTGAATCTTTTTCTGTCGCAACAAAATAATAATAATAATAAATAGTAATAATAAAAAATATTAATAATAATAATGATAATAATAATAATAACAATAACAATATAAGAATAACAATAATAATTTTATTTTACAATAAAACAAGAATAAGTGCAATAATAATAATATAAGAATAACAATATAAGAAGAACAATAGTAAGAATAAAAATAGTGAAAATAATAATAGTAAGAATAATAATAGTAAAAATAATAATAATAATAAAAACCCATTTTGTAATAAGCAAAAAGTTCATTTATTTCACATCGTTTTTATTACAAAGTTTTCGAAAATCTATTCTTACAATTGAAACCTTTCTGGTCAAAAGCGTGTGATTTAAAATAACTTTGAGAGAAGATGATTTCTGCTTACTTATAAAAAAAATGTATAAACATATCTGTGGGAGCGAAAATCTCTCTTGAAGAAATTACGTCACATTTTCTTTGAAATTGACGAAGATGAGACATATGTTTATAATGCTAGCTACTTGATAGTAAGGTGTGAATTGCTGGTGATGCGAGATATCGGATCTTGTCAAACTTTAAACAATATATCCACTTTCTCATTTGTAGGTGTATAAAGTGCTGAAAGAGCAGCAGTACCGAATGTCCTGGTTACCAGAGAAACAGCTGGACTGGTATCATCGTGAGGTTTGGTGTCTAGAAAAAAGCAAAAAAGCAGAAAGAGCTCTTCCTCGACTGCATGACGCTCTTCAAAGGTTCGCCATCACCTTCCATCATCTCCGAGCTTTTCGTCTCAAGTCCAACATCAACGCCGAACTCACCATGAGCAGAAGAAACGAAATTATTGATGGGATGTACAGCGAAGTTCGAAGGGTAAGGCGGTTTTTTTATTTTTTGCATTTCGTGCGATTATTTGTATTGATTTTCATTTTCACCTTCATTCCATTTTGATTTCACTTTGATTTCACTTTCATTTCCACCTTCATTACATTTTGATTTCACTTTGATTTCACTTTCATTTCCACCTTCATTACATTTTGATTTCACTTTGATTTCACTTTTAATTCATTTTCATTTCACTTTCATTTCCACCTTCATTCTATTTTGATTTCACTTTGATTTCACTTTGATTACTACCTTCATTCCATTTTTATTCCACTTTGATTTCACTTTGATTTCACTTTGATTTCCACCTTCATTACATTTTGATTTCACTTCGATTTCATTTTTATTTCACTTTCATTTCCACCTTCATTCCATTTTGATTTCACTTTGATTTCCACCTTCATTCCATTTTGATTTCACTTTGATTTCACTTTGATTTCCACCTTCATTTCCACATTCATTCCATTTTGATTTCACTTTCATTTCACTTTCATTTCCACCTTCCTTTCCACCTTCATTCCATTTTGATTTCACTTTGATTTCCACCTTCATTTCATTTTGATTTCACTTCGATTTCACTTTCATTTCCACCTTCATTACATTTTGATTTCTCTTCCATTCTCATCTTCATTTCATTTCAAAGAAGATATTTTATTTCCATAATCTACTTTCTATTTTTAGTTCCTTATTTTGCCATCTGTATCCTCTGCCCTTTCTACTTTCTATTTTTTACTTTCTACTTTCCACTTTCTACTTTTTCTACTTTTTACCTTTTCTACTTTTTAGTCTCTCTCTATTTTTACCCTTTTTATCTTTTACTCTTTCTTTCCTTCATCCTTCTTATCTTCTTCGCATACAAGGTCACTGTTAATGCTGATCTGCAAAAACTCATTTCACTTTTTCCGTAATAAGTCAAGAACTAATTAACATTTTGGAAGTTCCTCGGACTCAAATTGAAGAAGAAATCAGAGAGATGAAGAAAACTGAGTTTCATATTTCTTCTTCAACTTCTTCAGCTTTGGGAAAGACTTAAAGTTGATGATTGAAATTTGCAAAAAGTTGTCTTCATCATTCTCGTTTAATATATTGTGCTAATTATATTTCAATAAAGTTCATTTTCTTCTCAATCTTGTAAGCTTTCTAAAAATAAAATTTGTAACTTTAATTGCAATTCTATCTTTTTTCTTTCTTCAATTTACGTATTAAATAACCAATAATTGACTTCTTCAGTTTATATATTAAATAATTAACAATAAACATCTTCAAATTCTCCAATTTCTACTTTTTCTACTTTTTCTACTTTCTACATTTTACCTTTTCTACTTTTTACCCTTTCTACTTTTCACCCTTACTATTTTAACCCTTTCTATCTTCCACTTTTTACCCTTTCTATCTTCTACTCTTTCTATCCTTAATCCTTCTTATCTTTTTCGCATACAAGGGCACTGTTAATGCTGATCTGCAAAAACACATTTCACGTTTTCGGTAATAAGTCAAGAACTAATTAACATTTTGGAAGTTCCTGGGACTAAAGTTGAAGAAGAAATCAAAGAGATGAAGAAAACTGAGTTTCATATTTCTTCTTCAACTTGTTCAGCTTTGGGAGAGACTTAAAATTGATGATTGAAATTTGCAAAATGTTGTCTTTCTCTTTCTCGTCTAATATCTCGAGCTAATGCAATTATATTTTAATAAAGCTCATTTTCTTCTCAATCTTGTAAACCTTGCAAAAATATATTTTCAAGATTCGTAACGTTAATTGTAGTTCTTTCTTTTTACATTCTCCAATTCACGTATTAAATAATCATTAATTGACTTACTCAGTTTATGTATTAAATAATTGACAATGAACATCTTTATATTCTCCAATTTCTACTTTCTACTTTTTACATTTTCTACTTTCTACTTTTCTACTTTTTACCTTTTCTACTTTCTACTTTCCGCTTTTTCTACTTTTTCTACTTTTTACCCTTTCTATTTTTACTTTTTCTATCTTTTACTCTTTCTATCCCTAATCCTTCTTATCTTCTTCGCATACAAGAGCGTTATTAATGCTGACCTGCAAGAATTCATTTCACTTTTTCGGTAATAAGTCAAGAAGTAATTAACATTTTGGAAGTTCCTGGGACTCAAATTGAAGAAGAAATCAGAAAGATGATGAAAACTGAGTTTCATATTTTTTCTTCAACTTCTTCAGCTTTGGGCGAGACTTAAAATTGATGATTGAAATTTGCAAAAAGTTGTCTTCATCATTCTCGTCTAATATCTCGTGCTAATTACATTTCAATAAAGTTCATTTCTTTCTCAATCATGTAAGTCTTCTAAAAATAGGATTTGTAATTTTAATTATAATTCTATCTTTTTTCTTTTTTCAATTTACGTATTACATAATCAATAATTGGCTTCTTCAGTTTATGTATTAAATAATTAACAATGAACATTTTCATATTCTCCAATTTCTGCTTTCTACTTTTTCTACTTTTTACCTTTTCTACTTTTTACTTTCTAATTTTACCTTTTCTTCTTTTTACTCTTTCTACTTTTACCCTTTCTATATTTTACTCTTTCTTTCCTTAATCCTTCTTATCTTTTTCGCATACAAGGACACTGTTAATGCTGATCTGCAAAAACTCATTTCACTTTTTCGGTAATAAGTCGAAAACTAATTAACATTTTGGAAGTTCCTGGGACTCAAATTGAAGAAGTAATCAGAGAGATGAAGAAAACTGAGTTTAATATTTCTTCTTCAACATCTTCAGCTTTGGGAAAGACTTAAAGTTGATTATTGAAATTTGAAAAAAGTTGTCTTCATCATTCTCGTTTAATATATTGTGCTAATTATATTTCAATAAAGTTCATTTTCTTCTCAATCTTATAAGCTTTCTAAAAATAAAATTTTTAACTTTAATTGCAATTCTATCTTTTCTCTTTCTTCAATTTACGTATTAAATAATAAATAATTGATTTCTTCAGTTCATGCATTAAATAATTAACAATGAACTTCTTCATATTCTCCAATTCATCAAAAATTGTTTTTAATCATGTTATTTATCAAAAGAAACCTAGAAAAATAAAACGAACTATATTATTAATTGCAAAAAAAATTATTTTCTCAATAAAGCGTTCTTTATTGAAAAACCCGGTGTTCTTCTCAACACCGGGTTCCCATTTTCGCTATTTTTTTCAAACAAATGATGATATATCGCAATTCGTCAATTAAGTTTTTCTGTCTTTCGTTGCAGACACTTTGCGAGGTGGAAACGGCAATTTTCAACCTGGGATTACAGCTCCCTACGTCCCACAAGGCAAACATTGTGACAGAGAGTTCCAATTGGGCAGAAGAGGGAGATTTGACTCTGATGCTGATTCAGGACTCAGGGGTGCTTCGACTCTACAGAGATTTTCTGAACGACTGGACAAGAGCTTTTCGAAATGCGACTGCCACTGGGCCAGGAACCTGCGATCCAAATATGATCAAGCCATTGATCTACAAATCGAAAAAGCCCCCCGGTAGCAAGAAAGATTTTCAGCACAAGAAAAAGCAAAAGAAACCATTGAAAAAGCACAACAGCGAAATAAAGAAAAATCTCGCTTTCAACAGAAATCGACAATACGTTCAAGAGATGAGATGGGCCATGAGAAGAAGATTAGGCAGAAATAAACCAAAAATTGAAATTTCGTCCTGAATTTTCGCATTGAAATTTCATCGAGAATTTTCTTATTGAAGTGTCGCTTTTTCGTTGAGCTTTACATTTCACGAGGAGGTGGTCTTCTCTTGCCCTTGGTGGTTGCAATTTGGAAACAGTATTACAAGATCTTTTGAGCGATTGAACAGTATTATGCTTATTATCGTTTAAGACACGAAACTTTTGTGTTTTTCCTGACAAATTTAATGATATGTTTTTGAAAAGAAATGCTTGGAAATTGTAAGTTTATCGGGGGACTATCCGTAATTGCAAAAAAGGAAGGTTTGCAAAAAGAAAGATTTGCAAAAAGAAAGGCTTGCAAAAAATAAAGGTTTGCAAAAAGGAAGATTTGTAAAAAAGAAATGTTTGCAAAAAAAGGTTTGCAAAAGAAAGATTTGCAAAAAAAAGGTTTGCAAAAAAGAAAGGTTTGCAAAAAAGCAGTTGGCAGGATACACTGATTGTATTATATTTTTTACGGTAGTTATTTAGACGTTGACTCTCGTGTAATTTATTTATTAAGGCTTCATCTGACACCAAGTGTCGAAAGCTTGAAGTTGAAACCTGTGATATGATTCTCGTATGTGAACATTACAAAGTTCCTACGTTTACTTTTTCCCCTTTGTACTTACGTCTTGTACAGAAAGATTCTAATTAGCTTTATATTTGAAATGTACTTTATAAATAGACAAATATTAGGTATACCAGTATACGTAAGATCAGTATTTGCATTCGTTTTATCATTACGTGAAAAATCACCATTTTTCATATGAAAATCTGCAATTTTTTATATGTCGAACTCTGCAATTATTTATGTAAAAATATGCAATTATTTATGTAAAAATATGCAATTATTTATATAAAAACATGCAATTATTTGTGTAAAAATATGCAATTATTTATGTAAAAATCTGCAATTTTCTATATACGCATATTTACAATTCTTTATACGAAAATCTACAATTTTTTATATGAAAATACACTCCATTTTTTATGTAAAGAATCTGCGATTTTTTGTTACAATTACATAATTTTTTGTGATATCCGTTTCCAAGAAAACTTTGTATTTTTTTAATAGGTTTTTGGGAGTAATACAGTGCGAAGTAGAAAAGGCTGATGGTATATTGCGTCTAAACACTTGTGGGCGTGTCGCTAACTGAAAGCGGTACCCCCACTCTGCGTGCTATTCTGACTATAGTGGCTCGTGACTACTTCGGTCAGCCAAAGTGCTCTAGATCGTACCCATCAACTTTTCTTGCAGTAAACTTTGTTTTAGTACACTGTTTTTATTGTAAACTTTTTTGTACAAAGTGTACACAACTGAAACTTTATTGCCTTGTAAAAAAAACCCTTAAAATGTTATTTCCCTGATTTCAAAAGCTATTAAAAAATGATTTTTATTCCTAATCATTTTGTGACAAAATCTCTACGCTTGTAAGACTTTTTCGAGTTAAAATTATAAGAATTTGCGCAGTCATGACAATTTTTATACTCTGCTATTGAAGTTTTACTTGCTTTAAAAGCAACAAAAGCTTCTCTGACAAAAGTCTTTTTTTAATTTTGTAAAAGAGCGAGAGTTGGACTAAAAAGACTATAGTCTTTTTAGTCCAACTCTATAATTATTTAGATTAAATACACATATTCAGACTCAAAAAACTGCAGATATTTAAAGACAAATACAGACACTGCAGATATTTAATTCAAGTTAAAAACTTTTTTAACTTTTTTTTTAATATCTTTATTCGCTACATATATGTACATATATGTATACATATATGTATCTTTCAAATGTATACATTTGAATGTAAATGAATGAATTCAAATGTATATATTTGATTAAACACGTTTGGAATAATAAAACTACGCATTTTTGAAAAAAAAATCTATCTATCTATCTAAAAAATCTAAAATCTAATCTATACGAATTTGAAACAAAAAATTACGAACAAAATGATAGAATCAATTACAATAAACAATAAGTCAGAATTTCCTGCTGTATATTCGAATCCTATTTTGTACACTTTTGTACATTGTTATAATAAGTATTTAGACAAATAGATGTCACTGATAGAAGATGGATTTGTGTTAAATATTATTTATTAGGCGAGCGATGGAAATTGTATTTTTATATAACTATTTAAATTGCGATCATTTTCTTTAAAAATGTATTTCTTTTTAGTATCAACAAATCTACATCTATCAACAAATTACACTTGTAAACATTGCGTGGTAAAATACATGTAATTTTATATAGTATTTGCACACATTCCATAACATTTACTTATTTATTCTATCACGTTACCATTGCACATATTTTACATTATTTATTGCCATTTCTTTCCCTGTGTAATCGTTAAATAAACCATATTTTGCATTAAATGGAATTTGTAATAAACATTTTGTTTTCATTACCCGAGCTTATCACAACTTTTTTTTTATACAAAAAGAAGAAATTATTAGCAACAAAATTTTTATTGTCAACAATGTTTGTTTGCAATTTTTTATGAACATTCGTAATTTTAGAAATAATGCAATACATTGTTGATAATCTGATAATTCCATCAAGTGATATAGTATGTTGTTGCTATAATTGTTTTTATTATCATTATTTCTTTTTTTTTTTTACAAAACAAATTTTGGAGAGAAAAAATGCATTATGTTGTTTATTATTATTATTATTATTATTATTATTATTATTATTACTATTATTATTGTTACTATTATTATTATTACTATTATTATTATTATTATTACTATTATTATTGTTACTATTATTATTATTACTATTATTACTATTATTATTATTACGTACAATAAATGAAGTGCATTGCCTTTTTATTTATTTATTTCATTTTTTTCAACTTTATTTGTCCCTCAAGTTATTTATCCCTTCTTTATAACTCCTAAAGGAAACGCTCGTTAACAAATTTACAGTAAATTTTACAACCAGAGTTTTTAAACTTTAAAATTATGTAACTTTCGAGTATTTTTACAGTAAGTATCAGGAACACAGGAGAGCGTATTACATGCATGTAACATAGCTGCGTCGATACTAGAAGATTGTTCTCTTGACCTACATAAAAAATGTAATTGTTTGTAAATTTTACACGCACACAAATTGATCTCCTTTTTGCACAAATTCACCTTATTGGTAACAAACTTCATTGTCCGTTCTTTCTCTAACCTTAAGGAAGATACCCATTGGGAATAAATTTTTTGTCGTAAAATTGACATAAATATTTTTACAATTAAATAACAAAAAAAAAGTGGAAATAGTATGGAACATAATCACTTTTGAAGAGTATGTTTATTTGGTGGAAAAATGATTTTCTAATTGATGAGAAATTAGGCTTGATGATTACATAATGGAATGTTGAATTTCAAAATACAGGGGAAGTTTTCGAAACGGCCAGTTGAAGTAACAGGAGGCCACGGAGGGCTGCAAGCTCGCAAGCTCGTTACACCGTTACAGGTGTGCGCAGTCCTGTAAATCGATTTACGTCCCCCACTTCATCTTTACTATCGCAGACTCGCCTAGTAGTATAAACTTCCGTTTTTCAAAATGTCCGGCAGGAATGAAGAGGAAATAACTGATAATTTGAAAAGTAGTGGTTGTTTTAGTTTTTAAATTCAATATTAATTTGATTTTGATTTTGATTAATTTTGATTTTGATTAATTTTATTTATTTATTTTATTTATTTATTTAAGAAAATCAAAGTTCCTTTGATTTTCAATTCAATTCGATCAAAAGTTCAATTTTGATTTTGATTAATTTTGATTTTGATTAATTTTGATTATTTAAATAAACGAGTCATTTTTGCAATAAATTGATAAAGTAAATTAAAGAAATTTGTATCGCATTTGAATTGAAATTGTGAACAATTGAGCTCTGGAATAAAAATGGAAATAATTTTAAAACATCGAAAAGTACAGAAACTTGAATTGCAATTTTCGATGTGTTGCAAAAATGTAAGAATGCAAAATAATGGTTTTTGAAAAAAGATAAAAAAAAATAAAAATAAAAGAGTATTTGTATGAATTTTCTTTGAATCTATAGCTTTGGGAGCTTCACTGATTTTTAAAGTAGGTTGTTATTTAATAGCTAAAAATACATTTTTTGGAAATTTGTTTCATTAATATTGTTGTTGGGAGTTGTGACAGGTAAGTTGTTGCATCATGATGAAAAAAAAAAAATTGAAAAAACATTTAATTTTTAATTATAGTATTTTAAGTTTACGTTTGTAATCAATTATTACGTATAAAACAAATTTTTACATGATGAGGCCTCTACATGATTAGTATTATTTTTTCGTTAAATAGCTACATTTTATATTATCGTTTTAATTAAAGTAATTAAACCATTTTTACAGCACATTACTTTGACACAGATTAAAAATGTATTTTAATGCACATTTAATGCCTATAGAAAAAAGAAAGGTAATTTTTATTGTTCCACAACTTTTAATTACGATTTGTAATTAATGCTGATTCAAATAAGGACTTCCACGACAAATTTCTACACGGGATTCTTGTCCTGGTCATTTCGGGACGAAATTATTTATCTCATTTTGCCACAGATCGCGCAATAATAATTATTTGCTTCATAATTCTGTGCAGTTATTTGATTAGTCATAGATAGAGATCTGATCTTATCAGTACGCGTGTGGCATTATGCGAATTAAAATAGGTTAATATTGAACGATATCTAAATCTAGGAAATAATCTGTATTTTCATGGAAGGTCAGTGTCCGTACTCGTGTAATTTTGTACAATTTTTGTTTATTGGAAAATATTCACATTTTCCAGTGAAATTGATTCAAATTTGATAAATATCTGCACTTTTTTATCTGCGCTTATAATCAAGTTCAAAATTCTTCACTTTTCAATGATCATTCTTGTCGAAACCTGTTGAATCAAGATAAACCAAATTATTACAATAAGCCGTTCAATTCATGAATCACGAGACTCGAAAATTAAAAGTGACAATAAAATGTTATCATGATGCTTACCGTGTGGAACAAAATAGAAGCAACTTGTTAAAACTTGTTGGTTACTAAATAGCCTCTGTTTCTAAACACTTTTTTCGTAACCAAAAAGTAGAATAAGTAGTTCGAGTATGAATTTTTCATACCAAAGTTCATTGAAGTGATTTTCATTTTTTTTTGGTATTGCATTTATTTATATATAGCTTTTAATCCTATTATTGAAAAATTTCTGGTAACAATGACTAACGTTCTCGTTCCTTTGTACTATTTCTTTTAGTTAAATTATTCAAAATTCTGATAAAATGTTCTACAAATGCTGCTTATTTTAACCACAATTTTTCTTGCTCCAAGAATATCAGTGAATGCAAAAAATGTAATAAGAATGTTTTGTAATTTGGAAAAGAGAAAAAAGAAAAATGAAAATAGAAGTAAATTTAAAAGTGATAGCACAAAGGAATAAAAGTAGAATGAAAAGTATATAGAATAAAAAAGAAGTGTTCAATTGCAACTTAAATTTTGTTTTGAGATCGAGAGAGAACACATTTTTGTTTATTTCAAAGGTATTTCGAATAAAAAAATCTTTTTATCATTAAGGTCAAATCGATATTTTCTCTTTTGTGGAATTTAACTGGAGATTTTAATAGATATTGATTAATCATTTCGTAAGAAAATTGTCCTTTATTGTGTAATAGTAAATAATGAATTAATCCACAAAGTAAAAAAATAAATTAACGCATGCTATTATATATTATGATTATGATTACGATTATGATTAAGAGTATGTTTACGATTATGATTATAATTATCATCATGATTTTCATTATTATTACTATTGTCATTATTTCCATTGGTAATAAATATACGTGCTTTCGTACATGTGCGCACATTTCCAGTTTTTTCGTAAGTTCTTAATTTTATTTCTAAATTTACATTTGCACAAAAAATTAGACTTTTCAAAAAAACTGTGAGAGAATATGTTTAATAAATTTGTAATATTACTTTGAGATTAACAAAAAATATGATAATATTTGTAAAGCAAAACGCATTTTGAAAAAATAGGTTTTCTTTGCATTCAAATTATTAGTAAAAAGCATTTAAAAATCATTTTGAATTTATACGTATTTTTAGCTTTCAAACTGTTATTAACAAGCATATTTTGAAAGTAAATAACTTTGTTTTCAAAATAATACGTTTAATGGATATATTTTCTGAACATGAACTTTCTTCTTTCAGTCAACCACGAATAAAAATTAGAAGTTATAAAATTAGTTTGTTAATTAAATTATTTTGACGTCGAATTCCCAAAATTCAATAGGTTTAAGTTCAAGAATAGATGAATTCTTAAAATTCTTCTGAATTGTAAAAATGGAAAAATGAATGAATAAAAATGAATTGATTATTTTTATCATTATTATTAAATAACAAAATGAAAAGACTGATTTTTCACAAAAAGTGGGTCTTAGTGACACAATTCATGCGCAAAATTGCTCAGTTTTTTGGTAACCTCATCATGTGATTAAAAGTACAATAAAATAACATTTTGGACAATAAAAGTTGATCTAATTAAGAAAAAGGTACAAAAGGTGCGAATGACGCAAATGCAAAACCTATTTTATCATTTTTGAAGTAAAACTTCCAAAGTTTCACAAACAAACGCAACCAGGTGAAGATTGACGTCAAGACAGACAATTTTAGATAAAAAATTGTAATGATAGTTATGATTCATTATTAGGTGCAATTTGAAAATTTCGCCACATTAGTTCACCGGAAGAGCAGAACAAGTGAACTAGCTTCCTCGCCTATTACACACGTTTCACAATAAAATCGGTGTTTAAATAAGCTTTAAAAGAATATACAGAGATTATACATTTCGACTTTTTTTTCATTTATTTCCCAAGTATACGCAATAATTCCAAAATTTCCGAAATCTATTATCAACCTTCAATAATGTCAAGTGATAAATCAGTATAATCGAAATGAACCCAATTTTTTATAGTAATGCGTACTCTTCATCAACTTTCGAATGTATTGAAAATATTCTAATTACTTCGGTATTTCCGTAATTAGTTAAGTAGTTGAACACATTTTTCACTTCTAATATAATTCATATTTAATATTTTGTCTGAGTTTTTTAATTGCATAAAGATAACACTTCTCGTCCAACGCATTAAAATACAAAATTTATTTTTATTTTCAACTTCAGGTTTTAATTTAAACCAATTTATTTGAATTTCAATTTAATCCAATTTAGTTGAATTTCAATTTAATCCAATTCAGTTGAATTTCAATTTAATCCAATTTAGTTGAATTTCAATTTTATTCAATTTATTTGGATTTCAATTTTATTGGATTTAAATTACATTTAATTATAGCTTCATTTTTATGATACTTCTTGAGTAAAAAATAGTTCAAAAAGGTCCAAAATGTTTAAAAAATATTTTAAAAAGATTTTAAATCTATTTCTATATTAGACAATTATTTCATTTTGGATTCGAATTTTTTTTACCACTTTTGTTGGAATTTCACTCTCGATTTGTATTATTTGTATGGCGTTAAAATATCATCTCGATTCGTTTTTAAGAATTGCTCTTCCGAGACTTGCAATTTTTTTAGCTTTCTCCAAAAGTAAGAAAATCTTGAAAATCAGATAAACAGCAACGAGAAAAAATGCCTTCTTTTGTATATAGATCTGAAAATAACAAAAAGTAACATTTTCAATACAATTTCAAAAACATTTACATTTTTTTAAATTAAAAATAAATGGAACAAAGGTTATGAATAATGAAAATAATACTAATGTTAGTAACAATTGTGAATGCAATAATGAAAATAATAATATGAGAGTAATAATATAACTATAATAATATAATAATAACAATAATAATATAACAATAATAATACAATAATGACAATAATAATATAACAATAATAATACAATAATGACAATAATAATACAATAATGGCAATAATAATATGCCAATAATAATAAAAGTAATAAAAATAACAATAATAAAAATACAGATCGTTAATAATCTGGTTTTGTAATCGAGATAGTGCATTAAAATATATTTGTTGACAGTTAACTCACCGGAAAATGAAGCAGGTGATTCCCAGTAGAATGCAACCTTTACTAATCTGCACATTCATCGTTGTAGTTTATCTAAGTACCTATATATAACTTCCTGTCATGCCAATATCATTCCTTTATCACTCCTGCAGTTTAGTAACACGTACGTTCCTGTAATCACACGTAAGAAGAATATCTCTTACGTATAGTATTGAGTACACAAATAGTTATCAATTATGTCACTTTTTCACATTCCTAGATCAAAGAATATTAAAAAAGTCCCGGTATATCGGTGTAATAATTTACTACCCATTTCTAAAGAAACTGAATGAAACTTCCAAGAGCTAAGTGTAATACTCATAGTACGGTGTTTCTTAATTGACTCATTGTCCAAACACCAAGCCGAATGATCTGCTAATTTTAATTCACACTCTAAAGACTTTACACTACTGATCTATCTTAACTTTACTCTTTTAAGGACAAGTAATTAAAATTCTTCGAGTTTCGTAGAAAATTTCAAATACCCGTCGTGGGCGAAATCCTGGAACTATGTTATATCTTGGTATCAACGTACCAGAGTGCATACGTCATTCCAACAATTCGATAAACTTTTACACACGTTCGTTTCTTAGGTACAAATTAGCGCCAAGTTTTTGGCAAATTTATTCACACTTCTAAACTTGAGTTATGATATTATTATTATTATTATTAATATTATTTTAGAATTACTATTTCATGTTTCGATGACAATTTTCACGAAAAATTACCCTTTATGGAAATTGTTTCTAAAATTGTAATTTGTGCGATTTTTTGCCAAATTTACTATCATTCTTCCTAAAAGTTTCGTGGAAATTATTCATGAAATAATTTTTCGGGGGAATTTTTTTTTTTTTTTTTTTATTGAAATGCTTTATTAAACCTCTATCGAGGTTTTTTTAGCTGAACACAAAAATACATATTTTACATATTTTTAGTAATATATATATAGAAAAAAGAAAAAAGAAATGTAGAAATTTTTAACAAAACTACTTTGTATGCAATTTTTAACAAAATTCCTATGTATGCAATTTTTAACAAAATTACTTTGTATGCAATTTTTAACAAAATTACTTTGTATGCAATTTTTAACAAAATTACTTTGTAGGAAATTTTTAATTAATTACTTTGAATGCAATTTTTAACAAAATTACTTTGTATGCAATTCTTAACAAAATTACTTTGTATGCAATTCTTAACGAAATTACTTTGTATGCAATTTTTAACAAAATTACTTTGTAGGAAATTTTTAATAAAATTACTTTGCATGCAATTTTTAACAAAATTACTTTGTATGCAATTTTTAACAAAATTACCTTGTGTCCAATTTTTTCAAAAATTACTGTTCACAATGTTAAATAAACTGCATGAAATTAAATTAACAGTCTGTAAAATTGCATTTAATAGGGATTATTTAAAAAATAAGCTCTTTTTATGCACAATTAGCGCTTTCTAAGAAATTTGTTTATTAAATTAATTTCCATGAAAATTGTTCCAAAAATTACTATTCACGGAAATTTCCTCCAAAATCGTCTATATGGTAATTTGGACCCAAAATTGGTGTTTGTAACATTTTTTTTAACATTGTAATGGAATGCAATGCAATTTTAATGGAATTTCTCCCAAAATTACCGTTCATGATTATTTCTCTTAAAATTACTCTTCATAAATGTTTCCCCCAAAATTACTGTTCGTGGATACTTCCCCTAAACTTACTCCTTTTATGGAATTTCTCTACAAAATTACTGTTCATGATAGTTTCTATCAAAATCACTCTTTTTGGAATTTTCCCCAAGATTTCTCTTCATGAATATTCCCCCAAAATTACTATTCATGAATATTTCACCCAAAATTACTCTTTATGGAATAAAGATCAAATATCAAATATCTTTATGGAATAAATCAAAACTAATGTTCATGAAAATGTTTAAATTGCTCTTTATGGAATTTCCCCTAAGACTTTATTTCCCCTAAGAATGTATTTCCCCTACTTTCCCCTATTTCATACTCTTTTTTAATATTTCCATCAAAATTACTTTTCATGAAATCCCCTCATCTGATGAAAATAAAAATTTCCCCCAAAAATTATTGTTTGTGGTAAATTGCCCCTAAAAATTATTCTTTGTGGAATATTTCCCCAAAATTAGTTTTTATAGAATCCTCCCCCTACAATTACAGTCCATGAAGATTCCCCCCAAAAATTATTCTTCGTGAAAAATTTGCCTCGAAAATTA
The DNA here is from genome assembly GCA_011057455.1 of Ganaspis sp. Gsp50. NCBI lineage: Eukaryota > Metazoa > Arthropoda > Insecta > Hymenoptera > Figitidae > Ganaspis > Ganaspis sp. Gsp50. The sequence continues at coordinate 25,243 of WNHD01000416.1, forward strand.
TTCTCTGTGGAATATCTTGCCAAAATTAATATTAATAATAATTAATAATAACTAATAATAATCTTGCTAAAATAAATTCTCCCGTCGCAATTACTGTCCATGAAAATGTCCCCAGAAATTATTCTTTCTTAAAAATGTCCCCCAAAAATTATTCTTTGTGCAAAATTTCCCCAAAAATTATCTTTAGTGGAAAATTTACCCCAAAAATTATTTTTCGTGAAAAATTTGCCGCAAAAATTATTCTTTGTGAAATATTGCCCCAAAACTACTTTTCGTAGAATTCTCCCGCCAAAATTACTGTAATAAAAGTTTTACCTTTCACGAAATTTAAAATTTTAATTTTTAGTTTTGTTAAAGTAACGAAATTTTCACGCTTTTACATAAAATATTTTCTGAAGAAGAAAATTCCCCTTTGATGGGAAAATCTGTCGGTAAACTGTTTTTAACGACTAGAGCAAATGGTACTAAAACAATCGATGAACAAATTGGCAATAACGCATTACTCATTTCCGAATAACTTAAATTAAGAGAACACGATAAGGAAATAATCATTTGAAATCAAGATAAACTAATCCTAAAATCTATCGATTAACTGATACAAATCGGACTTTCTGATGAAAATTCCACAGCGTTTTGTCATGAATTTCAGTATCATTGACGGAGTTATCTAGACGAAAGGTCAAAATCGAGTCCGAAATCATTGGACAAAATTTCTCCCACCGCGAACGAGTAGCACGAGGCGTCGAACTTACGTGCGTACGTATACGATTGTTTACACTTTGCCATATATAAAGGAGGAAGCTTGAAGGTTTGACAATCTCAGTTCACGATTTCACGCCACACGCTAACATCGTCTAGTACTTAATCTGTAATCACACAGACTGTCGTATCAAGTGCATAATCTTAAAAATCGACTGAGTAGAAAACGATAAAAATAAAAAATAATCGAGTGCAATTCTGTGAGTCATCAATAATAAGTGAAGTTCAATAAGATGAATCAAACAAGTGTTTCTGTTGTGTTTTTCCTGTCGATTTTGGCGGTTGCTTCAGCAGCCCCCAGAAGGGTTAAAAGATCGACTCCCTCGTGGCACAAGCCCTGCGGACAACTGCAGGAAACGGAAACAAATTTAGCCGGCAATGGCGAAGACGAAATAAGGAGTAGTCTTCAAAGTATTAAGCTTCAGCATCAGTTGACTTTGACTGATTATCTGAACCGTGATTATGAATTTCTTTACGAGAGAGTGAGAATAGGGGTCCATGAGCATCAGTATATTCCCAATTGGGTGCCGGGTGCCAAGGACGTCCACACTGTCAGGCGACTAGCGAAAGCTTCTTCACAGATGGTGAGCTTTTTGCTGAAATTGTTCATTTTACTATTTAGGACTTGGTTTTTTTCTGCATTTTTGAAATTTCTTTTTTACCCCAATTTCTACTTTTCGCTACTTTTGGTCATTTTCTTACTTCTCTTTTGGTATTTTCTTCTTTCCTTTCCCTTTTTTGATTTTATTTTTATCTTTCTCATCTCTTTTTTCTGTTCTTTTTATTCTTTTCGTTTCTTTTCTGCATTTTTAGATTTTTTGTTTCTTTTTTGTATTGTCTTCTTTTTTCTCTTTGCATTTCTTGCATTTTTAAAATTTCTTTTTTACCCTAATTTCTTCTTTTCGCTACTTTTGATAATTTTCTTACTTCTCTTTCGGCATTTTCTTCTTTTCTTTCTCTTTTTTGATTTTATTTTTTCTTTCTCATCTCTTTTTTCTGTTCTTTTTATTCTTTTCTTTCCTTCTTTGCATTTTTAGATTTTTTTGTTTCTTTTTCGTATTGTCTTCTTTTTTCTCTTTGCATTTCTTGCATTTTTAAAACTTCTTTTTCGCCCTTTTTCTTCTTTTTGCTATTTTTGACAATTTTCTTCCTTCTTTTTCGGTAGTTTCTTCTTTCCTTTCTCTTTTCTGCTCTTCTTTTACTCTTCTTTTACTCTTCTTTTACTCTTCTTTTATTCTTTCACTCCTCTTTGACTCTTCTTTTTTCTTTCTTATCTCTTCTCTTTCTTCTTTCTGTTCTTTTCGGTTCTTTTCTTTTCTTCTCATTTTCTTTCTCTTATGCTTCTCTTTTTTTTCTTTTGCTTCTCTTCTTTTTTTCTCTTATGCTTCTCTTCTTTTTTTTCTTTTGCTTCTCTTCTAATGTTTTCTCTTCGTCTTCTTCTTTTCTTCTTCTTTCTTTTTTCTTTTTGCTCTCCCATATGGAAGCATTGTTCTTTTTCTTCTTTTTTATTTTCTTTTTTCTTGCTTCTTTTTAATTCTTTTCTTCTTTTCTTCTGCGTTTTCTTCTCTTCTTGTTGCTTCTTTCTTAAATATTCTTCTTCCTATTCTTTAGCTTTCACTTCCCGTGCAGAAACTGAAAATTGAAAGAAATTGAAAAAATGTTGAGAAAATTGTCTTGAAACGTCACGCCAAGCTTGGCCCTGGTTAGAATTCCAAGTTTTGAGCTTTAGCTTGAATTGCATACTTCTTTTTCTTCCTCTTTCATTTTTCGATTTCATTTTTTTTCTGTTAATGACTGTTTTATTCTTCTCTTCGTAAATATAAAGCTTTTTTAAAAATGTTTACCAACTCACAAAATATTTTGTTGTTACATTTTTCTATAGTATTATGAAAAGAAGAATTCTTCTATAGAAAAGATTAATAAATTAAAAAGTAACCATCCCATAGAAAAAAGTAGTCAGAACAATTTCACAATTCTATCAGAATGAAAAAAATGAAGATGAAATATCTTCATTTTTTGCAAATTTGGAAGAAGAATTTTTCGATAGAAGAAAGTAACGACGAAAGAATGAAGATAAAATATATTTTATATTCATTCTTTCCTCTATTTTTCTTTCCTCTTGTTTTTCCTTCTTGAACCCTTTTTTAAAATTAATAAATTTTTTAAAATTATTCTTTCTTTTACTTATTCTCATTATTTTCGTCAACTTCTAAGTTCTATCTTCTATCTTCTAAGTTTTTCTAAGTTATAAGCTTTTTTGAATACGATAGTCATATCTGCAGATTTTATAAAAATTAATCATTCCTTTCTCTTTCTTCTTCTCTGAATTTCATGTTTTCTTCTTTTCTTTTATTTTACTTCTGGTTCCCTTTTGTTTTTTATTTTCTTCTCTTTTTTCTACTTTTCTATCTTTTCTCTGCATGTAAGCACTATTTAAAACGCTTGATAGAATTTCCGGAAAATCTTGTTCTTTTTCTCTCTTCTGTTTTCTTCTTTTATTTCTTCATTTGATTCTTTTTCTTTTTGTTCTTTCTTTTATGTTTTAAGTATTTCACCTAGTAGTATTCTGTTTACAAACTAAAGATCAGTAAAATTGTGCCTTCTTTGTATATACATACTTCTTTTCTTCTTTCTACTTCTTTCTTTTCTCATCTTTACTTCTCACCTAATTATTAAACTCTTCTTTCTCTTTTTGTTTCTTGTTTCGCCCCAAAAAATTCTATTTTATTTTCATTGGTTAAATTCCAAAATAGTATTTGATTGGTTTGCTTGTCTTTATCGTCCATTCTTTCTTGTCTCTTTTGTTTTTTCCATTCTCTTCTTTTCTTTGCTTTCTATTATTTCTTCTCTGCGTAACTGTACAAATTTAATTTTAAAACCAATGCCAAGATTTCATAAAAACGTATGATCTTCTTGCTTCTCATTTCTTTTCTTCAATTTAATTTCTTTAATTTAATTTCTTCAATTTAATTTCTTCAGTTTAATTTCTTCAGTTTAATTTCTTCAATTTAATTTCTTCCTCTTCAAATGTTCCTTTATTCGACTTCTTTTTTATTTCATTCTTTCTGACCTTTCTTTTATCTTCTCCTTTCTTTGCTCTAAATTTTCTCCCGGTAGGTTTCATAATCTTTTCTATCTTCTTTCTCTTTTTTTCTTTCTGTGTCCCCTTTCTTTGCTTCCTTTATTTATTAATTTTTCCTCCTAATTTACTTTCATTTATTCTTACTTCTTCCTTTTCTTGAAATTTCATCTCTATTTTCTCTATTCTTTCTATTTCCTCTATTTTCTCTATTCTTTCAATTTTCTCTGTTTTCTATTTTCTATTTTCTATTTTCTATTTTCTATTTTCTATTTTCTATTTTCTATTTTCTATTTTCTATTCTCTATTTTCTATTCTTTATTTTCTATTCTATCTATTTTCTCTATTTTTTCAATTTTCTCTATTTCCTACTCTCTCTATTTTCCCTATTTCTTCCATTTCTTCAATTTTCTCCATTTTCTCTTCCCTTTTTTCATTTCTCCTTTTCCTATTCCCCTTTTCTTTGTTCCTTTTCTCCTTTTTTCCCCTGTTTTCAAGCTCCAAGCTTATATTCTGTTTACTGGTTGAATGTTCTGAAAATTGCCTTTCTTTTCCGCGGGAAATAATTTAGACACAAGTTTTCTGTAGAAAAACTTAGACTGTTTTGAGTACAAGAAAAGTATCCTGCTGCGAGACTTCCCAGAGAGAAGTGTATGTTTTTCCATTTTATAAGATTTCTCAGCTGCTTTTCTTTTCAGTTCGAAATTCAAATCGATACGTGGAAGTTGTCACAGAAGCTCGTTTTTTCAAAATTAATTTCGATTTCAAAACACACATATTTATTTTCAGTACATTTTCAACTTAAAGATTGCACCAAACCTTTTTATATCAAACCTCTTTTTTAACCAAACCTTTTTATACCAAACCTCTTTTTTTAACCAAACCTTTTTATATCAAACCTCTTTTTTTAACCAAACCTTTTCATATCAAACCTTTTTTTTAACCAAACCTTAATATCATTAATTGATTTTCGTTTTTTTCCTTTGAAATAATTAATAAAAAGTTTGTGACTTTGGGATCAAATAATGTAGAAACTCAAAATTGTGTTTTTACAAACGTTTCGGCCACATTATTATTTAAAAAAAATTTTATATGTATAATGTTGTGTTCAACAACTTTCATTCACTTTAACTTAAAACGACCAATAATAGACTTACGTTAATTTCAACAACTTTAACTTTAACTTATAAAGTGAAGAAAAGTTGTTGAAATTAACGTCGAAACGTCTGTAAAAACGAAACGTTTGTAAAAACACAATTTTGAGTTTCTACATTATTTGATCCCAAAGCAACAAATCTGTTATTAATAACTTTTTATATCATTACTCGTTCCACTTATATTCATGCTTCATTCTTGAATTACAATATCTTCGATTCGTTAGAGATTAAAATGTTGAAAATAAAGGAGTCAGCATTTAATTTAAGCAAATACAACAGCCACAGGTATTTAAATCTAACATTCATTGTTAGATTCGCTTCATATTTCATAATGAAGCGTGAGAATTCCTAATTGAGAATTACGCAATATTAGCCAAATTACTGATAATAAATAAAAATCCAATAAAGCGGCAATTAACATAAATCACAGGTACTAGAAATGAAAAAGCAAATGCAGAAAAGTAGAAAAGAAATCTAAAGATTGTGATTGAAAATCGCCAAGATGACTGGGACAATATATAGCAAATAGTTGAGAAAGGCCTAAAGAGTGAAAAAGTTAGTGAATCAGAGTGGATAGCCCAGGGTTTATTAATGAGCTTTGCTTTCAACGAGGTCATTAATATTCATTTGCTCCGAGTATATAGCACGTGGAGGGTGCGGAGTACCGGTAGTACTCTGCCCGGGAAGCTGTTTAGTCGCTTGTTTGCATAAAGATATACACGTGTACGTGTATCGTTTTTGCCAGACATAAATTGTGCTTGCAATTGATTAACGTTAAATAACAAATTTTAATGAGACAGTAATTATTATAAAGTACCAGGGGAGCAGGAACGAGGTGGTCGCTTCGAATTGCGCGTAGCCTTCTGCTCGCCGTGTCCCGCGACTGCGTAATCGGGACTCGAACGCCAGCGGAAAACTGATAACAACTTTCCTCCTCCCCGCAAGCTCAGTATTGTAATATTTACATCGCCAGTGATGTCACATCATTCACGTCACCAGCGATTACACACTATAAAGAAAATTCTTTCTATCTCCTTCATTCCAAACTTTGCTCTCCAGATAAATCTGCCAATACTTCTTTTTATGATCCATTAAAGAAACCAACACATCTTTCATAATAAATCATTAATGTGATTCGCGATTCCAAACCACGTGGTTCATTAGATCCATTCTGATATTTCTATTTCATTACATAATCGCAAAAGACTCTTTTTTATCTAAATTTCTATTAATAAAAATCCTTCTCTTCAAGTTCAATGTGAACATTTTTATAAACACTCGAACAAATTTGTAAAATTGTAAAATTGTAAATTTGTTGTCTAAATTTTTATAAATAAAAATCCTTTTCTTCAAGTTCAATATGAACATTTTAATAAACACTCGAACAAATTTGTAAAATTTGTAAATTTGTGAAATAGTAAATTTGTTGTCTAAATTTCTATGAATAAAAATCCTTCTCTTCAAGTTCAATGTGAACATTTTAATAAACACTCGAACAAATTTGTAAAATTGTAAAATTGTAAATTTGTGAAATAGTAAATTTGTTGTATAAATTTCTATGAATAAAAATTCTTTTCTTCAAGTTCAATGTGAAATATTTTAATAAGCACTTGAATTTTGTAAATTAATTTGTAAATCTTTTGCATATCTTTTATTTCTATCAATGAAAATCTTTCTCTTCAAGTTCAATGTGAAACGTTTTAACAAACACTCAAATAAATTTGTTTTTAGACACAATGTGTACACCTACAGTGGAACCTCGATTATCCGAATTAATTCGGACAGGTGTTGGTTCGGATAAATGAAAGTTCGGATAATAGAAATTTCAAGTAATGGCATAATATAATTAAAGTGAAATCATTGAATAATTTCGACTATACACACATATCATTTAATCCATTT
>WNHD01000417.1:0-32114 GCA_011057455.1 Ganaspis sp. Gsp50
TATTACGAACGAAAGTTTCTGAAATAGATTGGAATTTGTTATTTTTGTTTTCAATAAAAGAAGAAATTAATATTTTTAACTTGGAAAAATCGGGAAAAAACCGGGAAATAACCGGGAATTTTGTTCGGCAAAATTAGTAGACACCCTGGACCCTCCTTCATACCTTTCCTTGTTACCCTCCTTTTTTACTCTCTTCTGCCCTATTTTTACCCTCCCTTTTTGCCCTCCATTTTACTCTCTTTGTTTACCCTCCTTTTTTGCCCTCCCTGTTACCCTCCTTTTTTACCCTGTTTTTACCCTCCTTTCGTAGTTTGTTTCTCATTTCCTTTAAAAATCACCGCACCTTTTGACGCTCATTTCGCTTCAGTTTCGAACACCCCACTAATTTTCCGCTACCTTTTGCAGGAATCATCGAGTACCTGGACGTGAACGAGGAAAACGACTGCTTCGTCGCCTTTGACGAGAGCCAGGTGAACTTTAGGACGACCCACATGGAAATCGAGCCCTTCACAATCCTCGGAGTGTGTGCCGGCCTCGTGCCCTTCCCCCACCACAATCAGAGTCCCAGGAACACCTACCAGTGCGCCATGGGCAAACAGGCCATGGGCACCATCGGCTACAATCAGCGAAATCGCATCGACACTCTCATGTACAATCTCGTCTATCCCCACGCACCCCTCGTCAAAACCCGCACCATCGAGCTCACAAACTTCGATAAATTGCCAGCCGGACAGAACGCAATCGTCGCCGTCATGTCCTACTCCGGCTACGACATCGAGGACGCCCTCATCCTCAACAAGGCCTCCATTGACCGCGGATTCGGCCGATGCCTCGTCTACAGGAACAACAAGTGCGTCCTCAAAAGGTACCCCAACATGAGCTCGGACATAATTCACGGCCCGATGCTCGACGCCAACACGAAAAAACCCATTTTCAAGCACGACGTCCTCGACATGGACGGGATCGTGTCGCCCGGGGAACTCGTCGAGAACCGCAAAGTCATGGTCAATAAATTGGTGCCCAAGGAGACGAATAATCAGCACGTGAGCGGGGGAGGATCGCAGACGCCGGTCGAGCACAGGGAGAGTCCAGTTGTCTATAAAACTCCCATTCCGTCCTACGTGGAGAAGGTGATGATCTCCAGCTTTCAGGACAATTCCTTCTTGCTGAAATTGCTGCTGAGGCAGACGAGGAGGCCGGAAATCGGGGATAAATTCAGCAGTAGACATGGACAGAAAGGAGTGACGGGTCTGATTGTCGAGCAGGCAGATATGCCCTTTAATGATCAGGGCATTTGTCCGGATATTATCATGAATCCTCATGGATTCCCGTCCCGGATGACTGTCGGCAAACTGATTGAACTTCTCGCTGGAAAGGCGGGCGTCTTGAAGGGGGAATTCCATTATGGGACGGGTATGGGAATTTTTAGTTTTTTTAACACTTTTTTTTAATTTGTACTATTCTTATGATTTAAGTAATTGTTGGTGAGTGTTTCGGTGAGTTGTACATTATTCTTTTATCTATCAAGATTTTTGATGTTTTTTAATATTTTCCTTTTATTTATCATTTATTTTTATTTATTTATTTTTATTTATTTAATTAATTATTTAATTATTTATTTAATTAATTATTTATTTAATTATTCATTTATTTAACAATTTATTTAATTATCTATTTCTTTAACTATTTATTTATTCAATTATTTATTCAATTCATTCATTCTTAAACGGGTTCAAGATGAACCCTTTACATTAACAAAATGTTAAAAAGTAAGACTATAATTAAAGCTATAAAGTTATTATAAATTATATTCATTTTCTTTTGTAGATAATTAAGAAAATTCGAGTTTTTCATTTTCAGCTCTTTTTTTCATTTCATTTATTTCAATAACTCCAATAATCATAAGATTAATTACACGATTAAAAGAGTACAATGAAAATAATAATGGCATAATATTTGATGTTGTAGATAACTAAAAAACCAAATGCATAGTTGCTTTAATTAATATGAGCATATCTCCAAATACTTTAAAATATTTCAAAATCATTGAACATTTTTAAAAATATTTAAAATGTTTTTAAAATATTTAAAAATATTTAAAAACATTTAAAATGCTTTCAAAATATTTGAAAATACTTAAAATTAATGAAAATTATTACAAGTAACTTTCCAATACTTCAAAATATTTAAAAATACTTCAAAATATTTAAAAATGCTTCAAAATATTTAAAAATACTTGAAAATATTTAAAAATACTTGAAAATATTTCCAAATACTTCAAAATATTTAAAAATACTTGAAAATATTTCAAAATACTTGAAAAAATTTCAAAATACTTGAAAATATTTAAAAATACTTGAAAATATTTCCAAATACTTCAAAATATTTAAAAATACTTAAAACTACTTAAAACTACTTCACAATACTTCAAAATACTTCAAAATATGTAGAAATGCTTCAAAATACTTAAAATTCCTTTGAAGTATTTCCAAATACTTTAAAATATTCTAAAGTATTTGAACATTTTTAAAAATATTTAAAATGTCTTTAAAATATTTCAAAATATTTAAAATGTCATCAAAATATTTAAAAATACTTAAAACGTCTTTAATATACTTCAAAATATTTAAATATCCTCAAAAGTACTTCGAAATGATTCAAAATACTTCAAAATATGTAGAAATACTTCAAAATACTTACAATTACTTTGAAGTATTTCCAAATGCTTTAAAATATTTTAAAATACTTGGACATTTTAAAATATTTAAAATGTTTTTAAAATATTTTAAAATATTTAAAATGTCTTTAAAATATTTGAAAATAGTTAGAAATCCTTTAAAAGAATTCAAAATATTTATAAATACTGAAAATTAATGTAAAATATTTCCAAATACTTCCCAACAGTTCGAAATATTTCAAGATATTTGGAAATACATAAAATTAATTAAAAATATTGCAAGTAACTTTCCAATACTTCAAAATATTTAAAAATACTTGAAAATATTTCCAAATACTTCAAAATATTTAAAAATACTTAAAACTACTTCAGAATACTTCAAAGTACTTTAAAATATGCAGAAATACTTAAAAATACTTAAAATTGCTTTGAAGTATTTCCAAGTACTTTAAAATATTTTAAAATACTTGAACATTTTTAAAAATATTTAAAATGTCTCCAAAATATTTAAAAATACTTAAGACGTCTTTAATATACTATATAATATCTATAAATACTTAAAATTACTTAGTATTTCCAAATACTGCCCAATATTTCAAAATATTTCAAAATACTTAAAATTAATTGGAAATATTACAAATAACTTTCCAATACTTCAAAATATTTAAAAATACTTGAGAATATTTTCAAATACTTCAAAATATTTAAAAATACTTCAAAATATTTTAACATACTTCAAAATATTTAAAAATACTCAAAAGTACTTCAGCATGATTCAAAATACTTCAAAATATGTAGAAATACTTCAAAATGTCTTAAAATACTTTGAAGTATTTCCAAATAATTTAAGATATTTTAAAATACTTGAACTTTTGTAAAAATATTTAAAATGTCTTCAAAATATTTAAAAATACTTATAACATCTTTAAAATACTTTAAAATATTTATAAATACTTAAAATTACTTTAAAGTATTTCCAAATACTTCCCAATACTCCAAAATATTTCATAATACTTGAAAATATTTTAAAATACTACAAAATATTTAAAAATATTTAAAATGGCTTTAAAATATTTCAAAATACTTCAAACTACTTCAGAATACTTCAAACTACTTCAGAATACTTCAAAATACTTCAGGCTATTTTAGAATACTTCAGAGTACTTCAGAATACTTAAAAATATTTAAAGATACTTCAAAATAGTATAAAGAATTTAAAAATATTAGTATTTTAAGTAATTAATAAAATATAAAATGATTTGAAAAGTATTTTAAATACTACAAAGTACATAAAAATACTTATAAATATTTTAAAATACTTCAAGATATTTAAAAACAATTAAAAAAAAGTAAAATAGTTTTTATATAAAGTTAATGATCTTTAGTAATGTAAATTCTGTAGAAAATTCTTTTTTTAATAAGTCTAAGAGCATTAAAAAACTTTCTTTACTTTTAAGTTAATTTAAATTCTTAAAAAATATGATTTCATTTCTTTTACTTTTTAATACAATAAATTCATTCTAATTCATGAAATTCATGTTAATTGAATTTTATCATCGAAATTTTTTTATTTTTAACATTAAAACTATAGAAAACTGATGAAATTTTATGAATAAAAATTTGTAGAAACTCTGTGATATTTAAATTCTGATATTTCTTTAATCAACTGCTGAGTGATAGTCTTCTTGACTTATTTAATTAAATTAATAATATTTATAATGATTGCATAACAATAGATTCTTTACTGCATGTAGTTTACTAATTGGATAATTTGCAATTTAAAGCATTTTAATGAATTATTTTAAAACTAATATTTTTAATAATATTAGTACTTACTAATAATCAATATGTAACGCGCTTCAAAGAGAGGAAGATAAGAAGCAAACAATTGTAGGTTACGTTTCACAATAATTTTAACGCAATTAAACCATCGTTTTCAATTATCTGTAGTCGAAATCAGTTTTTCTTGATAGTATACACACAAAATATTCATAAAATACTCCTTTCGATTGCAAATAATTAAAAAGGATGCTATAATCAAATAAAAACTCTCATCAAACGTAACCTACAATTTCTTGCTTCTAAGGTCCCTTTCTTCGAAGCGCGTCACATACATTTTTCTCGCCCATTTATTCTACAAAAATAAAATAAAATAACAAACAAAAATTCTGATTTTCAGCATTTGGAGGATCAAAAGTCGAAGATCTCAAGGATGAACTGGAAAAACAAGGATACAATTATCTCGGAAAAGATTTTTTCTACTCTGGAACAACAGGAGAACCCCTTGAAGCTTACATTTATTCAGGACCTGTAAGCCTTTTTAAAACACGCTCAAAACATTTTTTTAAGCCTTCTAAAACACGCTCAAAACATTTTTTTAAGCCTTCTAAAACACGCTCAAAACATTTTTTCGTCAATATAAATTTACCAAAGAAGAAAACATTTTATGAAACCCGCAATCAAAGATATTAATTAAATTTAAAATTTTAATTTAACAATTAAATGAAATTAATCAAAATTTCGAAAAATATTAATAAATTATTATTTTATTTTTATTATTATTTTTATTTTATTATTATTTTTATTTTATTATTGTTTTAATAAGAAATTTATGAAGTAATAAATAAAATTAATATTATTTTTGTAGACCTTTGTTTTTATAAAAATAACTGTTATTAATAAATAATAATAATAATAATAATAACAATAATAATAGTTTTTAATAAATAAAAGATTAATATAATTAAACTAACTTTTTGAAATAAATACACTACAGAAAAAGAAACTTGAAGAAATGACAATTTTCTTTACAAACGAGGGATGAATGAATAAGTGGATTTTACTGAAATAAAAAATTTTCCTTTTCAGGTCTATTATCAAAAATTGAAGCACATGGTGCAAGACAAAATGCACGCGAGAGCGAGAGGTCCACGGGCAGTTTTGACACGTCAGCCAACTGAGGGAAGATCAAAAGAAGGTGGTCTACGATTGGGAGAAATGGAACGTGATTGCTTGATTGCTTACGGAGCGAGCAATTTGCTCGTGGAGAGATTGATGCTCTCAAGTGATGCCTTTGAGGTTGACGTGTGTAAAGGTTGCGGATTGATGGTCTACAGTGGACACTGTCGAAGCTGTGAGTCAAAACAAGACAAAGATAAAAGAAATGCCGGCGTTTCTACCATTACAATACCCTATGCCTGTAAGCTCCTTTTTCAGGAATTACAGTCCATGAATATTGTCCCGAGACTGAAGACAAAACCGATGAGCGAAAAGTAATAAAGCGTTTTGTAAATTTCTGGTAAAGTAATAAACCGTTTTGTAAATTTCTGGTAATGTCCTATTAGTTCTGTAAAATTCAATTCAAGTACAGTACTTGAGGGATTTTATTTATTTTTTTGTTTTCTTAGTTCTTTTATTTTTATTTTTTATTTTTTTTTCCTTTTACTGGTTTCGAATGTTGCTTGGATTTTTGTAAGCAAATTGAAATAAACTTTTGTGTATAAAATTAAAATTGTAATTTAGAATTTAGTGTTTTTTTGTAGAAAAAAATTAAATTAAAATAAAAAAATTGTTTATTAAAATTGTGAAATTGTACATTTTTATCTGTCGAATATTTACAGAGTTTTTACAACTCTGGAAGAGCTGGAATTCTGATGGAATTTTATAATTCCTCGTGGAATCATGCAAATCTCATAGAATCATGGAAATATCATAGAATCATGGAAATGTCATAGAATCATGGAAATATAATTGAATTTTCATTTATATCGTGGAAGTTTATTTATTTATTTTTTATTTAATTTATTTACTTTATTAGGTTTTATTAAAATTTTATATATTTTTTTTAAAAAAAAAGCTTACGAATATTAAAAAATAATTTAAATTTCTTTAGAATATTTTAAAATTCTTAAAACTAGTTTAAAATACTTCAGATTTGGAAATATTTACAAATATGAGGTTATTTGAATAATTAAGTAAATAATTAAAAATATCAGTATTTTGAGAATTGAATGAAGTAGAAACAGATTTTTTAATTTTAATTTTTGTAATTATTTAAAAGTATGTTATGATACTTCAGACTACTTCAAAACAATTTCAAATATTTAAAAAAATCTACAAAATATTTAAAATACTTCAAATTACTGTAAACTATTTCCAAATACTTTGCAATAATTCAAAATATTTCCAAGTACGTATTTAAAAATATTAGTATTTTAAGTATTTAGTAAAGTACAAACAGATTTTTATATTTTAATTATTTTCAGTTTTTTTGAAAGTGTATACTTTAAACTACTTCAAAATATTTAAAAATTCTTCGAAATATTAAAAAAGACTTCAAAATATTTAAAAAGTCTTCAAAATATTAAAAAATACTTCAAAATATTTAAAAATTCTTCAAAATATTAAGAAATACTTCAAAATATTTAAAAATTCTTCAAAATATTAAGAAATACTTCAAAATATTTAAAAATTCTTCAAAATATTAAAAAATAGTTCAAAATATTTGAAAATTCTTCAAAATATTTTAAAATACATCAAAATATTGAAAATACTTAAAATTACTTGAACTATTTCTGAATACTTCAAAATGTTTCCAAATACTTTCCAATACTGCAAAATGTTTTAAAATACTTCAGAATATTTAAAAACACTTCAAAATGTTAAAATATACCTAAAATTACTTTAAAATATTTTTAAAAAAATCAAATATTTCAAAGTATTTAAAGATATTAATTTTAAGTACTTAAAATAAAATATTATAAAGAGATTTTAAAATATTGGTTTTTTTAAAAATATTTTGAAAGTTTTATAATACTTCGGACTACAAAATACTTCAAAATACTTCAAAATTCTTGAAAATATTTTAAATTTCTTGAAAATATTTAAAAATTCTTCTAAATATTAAAAAATACTTCAAAAGATTTAAAAATTCTTCAAAATATTAAGAAATACTTCAAAATAATTAAAAATTCTTTAAAATATTTAAAAATTCTTCAAAATATTAAAAAATACTTCAAAATACTTTAAAATACATCAAAATATTGAAAATACTTAAAATTGCTTGAACTATTTCTAAATACTTCAAAATGTTTCCAAATACTTTCCAATACTGCAAAATGTTTTAAAATACTTCAGAATGAAAACAGAAGAAAAACACTTCAAAATGTTGAAATATACCTAAAATTACTTTAAAATATTTTAAGAAGCTTCAAAATATATCAAAGTATTTTTTTTTTTTAATCTAAATTTTTAATCTAAATTGGCACTTCACAAGTGTATAATGGGTCTTAGTTACCCGTATATGTATTTCTAAAAAAGAAAGTATTTAAAGATATTTGCATTTTAAGTACTTAAAATAAAATACATATTCTAAAGAGATTTTAAAATATTCGTTTTTTTGTAAAATATTTTGAAAGTTTTATAATACTTCGGACTACTTCAAAATACTTCAAAATTTTTCAAAATTCTTTAAAATATTTAAAATTTCTTGAAAATATTTAAAAATTCTTCAAAATATTAAAAATTACTTCAAAATATTTAAAAATTCTTCAAAATATTAAAAAATACTTCAAAATAATTAAAAATTCTTTAAAATATTTAAAAATTCTTCAAAATATTAAAAAATACTTCAAAATACTTTAAAATGCATCAAAATATTGAAAATACTTAAAATTACTTGAACTATTTCTAAATACTTCAAAATATTTAAAAGTACTTTCCAATACTGCAAAATGTTTTAAAATACTTCAGCATATTTAAAAACACTTCTAAATGTTGAAATATACTTAAAATTACTTTAAAATATTTTAAAAAACTACAAAATATTTCAAAGTACTTAAAGATATTTGCATTTTAAGTACTTGAAATAAATTATTATAAAGAGATTTTAAAATAGTCGTTTTTTTAAAAAATATTTTGAAAGTTTTATAATACTTCGAACTACTTCAAAATACCTCAAAATACTTCAGAATACTTCAAAATTCTTCAAAATATTAAAAATTTTTTGTAAATATTTAAAAATTCTTCAAAATGTTTTAAAACCTTTAAAGTTACTTAAAATGTTTTTAAAATTAAAAATAACGATCTTGAGTATTTTAAATTCTATAGAAAATTATTTTCAAAAAACTTCCATTATTTCAAAAGTAATTCACATTCTTACAAAATATTGAAAAATTCATTTTTTATTTAAAAAATATATCTATAAATATCATTTTTCCTTTTTTTTTTCATGAAAATCATGGAAAACTTATGGAATTTTCCGAAAAAAATGTTGTAGAAACCCTGTATTTAGTTTGGTTTTGGAATTCTGTGCTGGTTTTATTTATTTATTCATATGTTTTTTGAATTGTAGAGAATTCCTTAAAGTGTTTTAAGTGCTAGTTTTATTTATTTATTCATATTTTTGTGAATTATAGAGAATTCCTTAAAGTTTTTTTTACTAAGGTAAATGTGATTTTGTTTTATTTTGTTTTTTTATTTCCTTTTGAATATTATTCATTTAGTTCAAATGATTTAAAGAATTCGGTTTACGCTTTCTTTTTTCGTATGTAAACATCTAAATTTACTCATAAGTAAGTTTCAATAACTTTCTAATTCCTTTTCGTTTAAAGTGTATTGAATTTAATTGTAATTCCAGTCAATTTTCTCGTAATTGCAATGATTTTTGTTAAAATTTTATTCATTTTTGTTAAAATTGCAAACACAAATTTCTTGGAATAAAATTTAAAACATTTTTATAAAAATTAATAAAAATGCGACGATTGAGAATAAATTATATATAAAAAAAATAATAATTTGAAAGAATATTTATCTGCTTTGAAAATGTTTTAAAAAATTATTTCCAAGACTACAAAATGAAACTACAAACTTATCATTTAAATAATCCCATAAAGATAACTAAAAGAGTATTTTTAGAGTCGTTGAAAATGCTTTTTCAAAAAATATTTAGTTTTTGTTGAGTTACTTATCCTGTATCACTTTTGTGAATTCAAGAAAAAGTGTTTAAAGAAATGAAAAATATAATGGTAAGTACTAAAAAAATTTGAATTTGTTAAATTAGATAATTTATGGAAATTAAAATCATTTTAAAATAAATTAAAATAAATTAGGTAATAAATTCATTAATTAGAATACACTTTGTTATTGTTATTATGCTGCTTTTTTGTTTATTTTTATTATTATTATTATTACTATAATGCTTATTATTGTTACTATTATTATATTTATTATTATCATTATTTTTATTAAATTAAATATTAAATTATTTACTTATTTACTGAACACAAAAAATTATATTTACAAAAACATCTGTCAAGAAACTTATTTAGAAAGCATTTTAAAGTTATTTTCTTAAGAAATTAATTTAAAGATTTTAAAAAAATTTTTAATTATTTGAATATAAATTATTAGAACGTGTCTTATACATTTTTAAAATTTTTATAAATTTCAGATTTTTGTCTTCATTTTTATGTTGGCGTTTTTAGCAACTCAAGGAAAAAATTCTGGTATAACTCAGAATGGAACTATTCGTTGGGTAGATCAAGATGGTACTGTTCACACTTTAGAATATCAAGCATGATTTTTATTAAAAGAAAAAATCTTCAATCGAAATTAAAATGTTCAAAAATTAAAAGCAGATTTTTTCGTTTTCACTTTGCAGCTTAATTTGTTTATAAGCCTAAGTAATTAATTATACATAAATTACAATCAATAAATGAAACCATATTAGCACTTGATTATTTTTATCTTTTTATTATTTACCAATCCTAGAATCAATGCTTTTAAATCAGCCGCCGTTAATAATAATAATGGACATTTTTGAAACAACTGATGCAATTGGCTAATAATATTTCCGTTAATTTTACGAACCAATCAAATATTTGCGTTTAACAGAATTCTTTTACGCAATTTCCGAACCCTGACTTTCTTTTGAAGTTAAGGCGCATTCATACTTCGGCTGTCTGCGCAAGCAATGGAAGCAGGGTTCGGAAGGTTTAGAGCTTTTCAACAGGATGATGGGAGCCCAAGCGTTCCTCGAGATAAAATTCTGATTCTCGCGCCGACAACAGTAATAGACCTTTTCTTCTCATTATTTCTATCTTCTTCTAATTCGTGCGTCATAGATCTTTTCATTTTAATCTTTTGTCCTCTTCTGGTGCATTCAGTGACGCATGAATTAGAAGAAGACGAAGAAGAAATAAAGGAGAGTCCAGAATAGGCGATTTTAGGTTAGGTTCTCAACATCGACGCGTCGATAGAACAATAGAAAACAATAGACCAACGCGTCGACATTCAGAAACCATCTATTCTGGACTCTCCTTAAAATTAAAAGGAAGAGAGACAGAAGAACAGAAATGAAAAGGTCTATTCATATCTGCACATGCTAGTTGTATCTTAACTTCCGAACACTGGGACTGACATAATGAGTAAAAGCACTTTCACATCCCTGCATCACAGGGTCTCCAGTGATAAAAAAGGATAGATGATCGTAAGGCGCATGAGATAGACAAAGATACACAAGTCTGTTGTCTGTCGTTTTCTATCTCATTCGTTTATTTTGAAACTGAAGACCTGAACAAGTAGAAGTAGGAAACTTTTGTTTTGGAAAATTGTTTTCCTTTATTCTCAAAGTTTAAATGTTGGAAAACATTAAAGAAATTAACAATGACTTGTGTAACAACAATTGATCTGAATCCAGAAAATTTCGTCGACAAACTAAATGACGACTGTTTAATTCACATTTTCGAATATCTTCCAATTGTTGATAGAATCCGATCAGAAGCTGGTAAAGTATATAAATATATTTTTTTTTTTTAATATTAAATCCTGCATATTTTTAATTTTTCCTTTTCTTCATAGATGATAAAAAATAATAAATTTGTTTCATTTCGTTTGTTTTTAATGTGTCAAAAATCAGTGCAAAAAATATTGCGATTTGCACGCAATATTTTTTGCATTAATTTTTGACACTTTAAAAACAAACGAAATGAAACAAATTTATTATTTTTTATATTTAAATAATTTAACTGCAGATGGCATAGATTATGAAGGATCTCACTTTCCGTCGTAAATATAAAAGAGAAAGATAGTGTTGTCTCTTTCTCTCTCGTACATAACCTCCCACTTTGGATACGCCATTCCTGCCATCTAAATATGTGCCCTTTCTTATTAAAATCCTTCTTTTTAGTTTCGAAAAGATGGAAGAAATTGATCAATCAATCTTGGAGCAGTTACAGACATTTTGATTTTCGAAAAACAGAAACATGGAGCCATTGTAGAAAAGATTTCAGAGAGATGATTAACGACAAGATATTTAAAAATCTAATGGATCGATTTGGTTCTTATTTAACACACATTGTTTTAAGCTTCGGCTACAAAGTAACAAAAGATCAATTGACACCTAATTCCATTCTCTACATTTGCCAGTTTTGTCAAAAATTACAAGCACTTCGGTTAGATTCTGTATTCAGATTTGGAAGTGATGATTGGAATGAGAAAGTCATACGGATCCTTCAGAATTGGAAACTTGTCTCCAGTTTAAAAAAGTTCGCATTTGATGTTCGTAGTTTAAAACCCGACATTTTGTCGTCACTTATCTCGAAAATGGAATGTCTCAACTCTATTCAAATTAACTTTTTTCGTACACAGAAAAGTATGTTTTTGTTTGAAGATTCATTTCTCTCTAAACTGCCGCTTAGTAATTTGACTGAAATTATTTTTGAACATTGTTACCAGCTTGAAGAAAGTCTTTTGATAGAGGTAAGAGTAAATTGTTTGTTATTATTTCTATTTTTGTTAATTTTAAATTCCATGTAATTAAGGGCGTTGTCACGTGGAAAAAACAAATGCCAAACGGTAAACAATGAAAGTAAAAGAGATAGAGTATGCTTCTGTTGCTCTTACTCTCATGGTCTGTCGTTTGACGTTCTCCGTCTTATTTGACTTCACCCTGCATCCTTAGGGTGAAATCACAGGGATTCGTTAAAGCGCTTGATGTTTATATGCACCTAAAGGCGCGTTCAGACCTCGACTGCCTTCCGAGGGGTAAGGGTGACGTCCCATGACTGCGTTTTTCTTTCCGTTTTATAACTAGGCCATGAGATAAAAAGAGACGCAAGTATATGTTTGTCATTTGCGCACTAATGGCTTAGTTATAAAACGCAAAGAGAAACTCAGTTAAAGGATGTAACCTTAAGAGGTTAAGGGCACTTATTATTCGAAATAAAATAAAAAAGTTTTCAGTGAAAGGAATGGAACTCTTATAGTACAATTAAATGGCTTTTGAAAGCCTAAAGAATATACCAGAATAGGTTTGAGGTTATGTTTTCAACATCAATGCGACGATTGAACAATAGAGTCGCTTTCAACACGTCAACGTAAAAAACATAACCTTAAACCACCTATTCTAAAGGTCGAAATAAAAAAAACACAAGAGTGAGAGAGATAGCGATATCTGCTTTCCTTCTCACTTTCATGTTTTGCCTTCAGTTTACATTTTCCACTAAAATGGGATCCCAATCTAAATCACAGTGAAGCCTCAAACGCTGCATCTTGACAGGAACGAAAAAGATGAAAGTATATCTCCGTCCTTTTCATTACGACACGAATTTTAACTCATCCATGTGGTTTCACTCTAACGTATTATTTTATTTCATAAAATGAAATAGAACAGGACAGAAAGTCTTCTTCCTTCTCATTTAACAGAAAAATTGTCGAGTAAAACGTAAATTTGTCGCATCTTTATTTTTTTTATTTCAACAACTGATAGGTATTTTTTTTCTTTTAGACTGTTAAAAGTATTCCAAACCTGAACACAATTTACCTTATGTACATAAAAGGCTTTAATGTTTTTCATCATTTATCCAAATCGCAAAGCGAAGCTCTGGAAAATTTATGTGTACGTGTGACTTCCGGGTACAAAACACTTAATCTAGTTCAGGATATACAGGTTTTTCAGAATTTTGTGAATCTGAAAAAACTTAACCTGGCGAATAATTATTCACTAGTTGTAGATACTTTTCTGGAAACATTGGCTCTTTGTTGTAAAGAACTAATTTTCTTGGATATAAGTGGTAAGTCGGTTTTATTTAATAATGCAAGAAAAGTCATAAACTTAAAAACAATTTGGAAACAAAATTTTGAGGTTAAGTCCAAGATCCTGAATGATAATGTCGAGATCTACTTTTATCTGTGTGGCGACAGACACTTATCCCAAGTTGTTTTTTAAAAACAATAATTATTCAAACATTCATGATCACACTTGGTCCTAAAATGATTCTAAAAGTTTCAAGGCGGTATTTTTTTATGCGCAAGTAGTTCCAAAAGAATAATTTAACAAGCTGGTCAACATTCAATTGCGCGTCAAACGTCACGTAGTGCTTCATTTCCCATGTAGCCTAAAATTTGGTTAGGTTAGTGCGTAAGTCCAGTGACGTCACATGACGTCCAGTGACCTATAACGGTAATTTGTCACTTGACGACACGTGACCGATAAATCTTTTCATTTTGATCTTTTGTCTATTTCTAGTGCATACAATCTTGCATGAATAAACAAGAAAATAAAATAAAAGTCTATTACCGGTAATTGGTCACTTGACGTCAGGCGACGGACACTTTGCGTGTCGCTTTCTATATTGTTTCATTTCATGGCTTAACATTTCTTATAGTCATAGGATAAAATTAACATAGAAAGCGACACGCAAAGTGGGAATTTGTCTAGTGGAAGAAAGAAAGGCATCAATCGCCGGGATTGTGCTAATCTAGGGAATGTTTGATTTATTATGTTTTGAAAACTTCAGAAAAAAAAGATAAAGGCAGATCCCTAGATTATCATTCAGGATCTTGAACCCAACCTTAATAACTTTTAAAATTATTTTTTTAGAGAACGAAAAAGTTACAGACAAAGGAATTCAACATGTCGTTTCTTTGCCTAAACTACAATATCTGTTTATCAGATTTTTAAATGAAGTCACAGGCAAGTTTTTGAGTAGAATGCCAAATTTGGAAGTCTTGGATTGCACTGGTTCTTGTCAATTAGAAGATAAAGGACTGTGTGCCATTGTTCGACACTCTAAGTTAAGATTTTTGAGTGTTACAAATAATTCAATGGTGACCAATGAACTTTTGCGTGCAGTTGTTGAAGAAATGAGTACTCGAACAATAAATTTAGACATGATTTTTAAAATAGATAATACTATGATAGATGCAAGTGGCATTAAAGAAATACCTACGTTACTACGAGTTGTAAAAAAAGCAGAGGCTTCAGATAACATTTTTGTAAAAAGCATCTACTTTCCAAAAAATGAAACTTTTTTTGAAGTCTTTAAATTTCAGAATTATACGCTTGGATAAATATACCCCAAGATGTAAACTTCAGTTTTATTTTTTACAAAGAAATGTAATAATAAAGTAAATCTTTCTCGTTACGGCGAACAGTAAGTGAAAGAAAAGGCGACAATTAAATAGACAAATTACCCAAGTGAAATTTTAGAGGTTATGATAATACGAATAGTAGAGAGCAGTGCGCAACGGTAAATTTACGACATCTTTGGACATGTCAGGTGCTGTCCTTAGTCTGAAAAATAGTCACAGTGCACGGCTCTCTTGTTATTCATATAATCATAGGCTTAGTCATAGGCTTTAAAATTCCACTTGGGTAATTTGTCCGTCTGCGTCATTTGTCGCCATACCTAAACGAAAATGAACAAAAAGTGTTCAAAATTCAGTCTTCGGCGTAATTTTTTTTGTAATTTAATGTATGCGTTATTAAACATAATAATGATCTTTTTTGTCTAATGAATGTAGTTTTTTTTAACAATGCCTTCAAATATTTATTTTACTAATCTTTAGTTTTTAATCACTGTGACAACTTTGTCTACCGAAAGCAGAAATCCATGCGTGTGAGTGAGATGATGTTTCTTTCTTTCTTGTGTTTTTCATCGTTTATGACGCTAAAAGTTTCTTGTGTCATGAACGACGAAACGTACAAGAAATATGACGTTAATTCGAGTTACTAGATTCCCCTAGAGGCAAGGCATTAATGCACCTAGGTGTAATTTTGGAGAAATTCAACAGAAGGTGTAAACGCACCTTAATAAAGAAAAAATTCCAAGTTACACGTAACTTCCGAACCCTGATGTCCGCTGACGTATGCGCCCTCTCCAGTTGAAAATCAGTACTATTATTTACAAAATGGCAAACGTACAGCTGTTGAATACTTTCTTGATTTTAATCGAAAAAAAGGATGTAGAAATTACATTTTGATAAATTTTCTTTTCTTGACACCTTTTTTAATCAAGTGTTTTTAGTGTTCAAGTGTTTATTTGCAAAGAGAAAGTGACTCCTTAGTGTTTTTTGTTTTTAACAGCATAACCTCAAAACTCGAATATGGAAGTTGTTCCTTATTCGCCGGTAAGATTTATTTAAATAAAATTAGTTTTCTTCTTTTTGCAACTGTTATAGAAAAGGTAGATTATTTGTAAAAATGTTTTCTTTTTGCAGTTAAGCAAAATTCGAGCGGAGAGAGCAGTTCAAGGAAATTTGAAAAACCGTTTCGATTTGGTGCTTGCACCATTTCAACCGACAACTCGAGTAGTTTTAGAAGTTTCTTTAAACAAAGAAAAGAGTACAACGAGCATTTTGAACATAAGAAATCCAAGGAATGAATCTGTAAAAGTAAGTAATGCATTATGTTTTAAAAATATTCAGTTTTAGAAATTATTCAGTGTGTAGAGCGTGCCTCCGATTTCTCTGAAATTTCATATACTTACGGATTTTTGTCTGTTAATTACGAATATTATATATAAAGAATAAATAAAGAATATTCATTTGTACACCTTATTCGATCCTTTACATGAATACGTTTTAATTTTATGAGTACCAATCAATTGATTTGATTTCTTTTTCTATTTTCAGTTTTTATTTTTAATTGTTTCATTCTCTAATTTTATAGTTTAATAATTTGTTCAGCTAACTACATCCAGTAATTAATACTGGTAATTATATATCCAGTAATTAATATTTTTGTAGTTACTTTGGTAACAAAACGTCGTGTATGACGCAATCTGAAATAAAATTTTATTCATTTTATTCAGAATATCCTGAAAGTAAATTTTATTAATAATTCTTTAATTTTTTCTCGTAACTATAATTTCTTTTTGTAATTTTGTAGATATTTTTTGTAATTTTATAGTTTTTTTTTTGGAATTTTGTAGTTTTTTTGTAATTTTGTAGTTTTTTTGTAATTTTGTAGTTTTTTTGTAATTTTGTAGTTCTTTTTTTGTAATTTTGTGTTTTTTTTTGTAATTTTGTAGTTTCAATTTCTAATTTTTTAATCCTTGTAATTTTACAGTTCTTTTCTGTAATTTTGTAATAACCTTTTTTTATATTTTTGTAGTTTTTTCAATAATTCTTATTTTTTTTGTAATTTTGTAGTTTAATGTTTTAATTATTTCTGTAACTTTATAGTTTCTTTTTTCTAATTTTGTAGATTTTGTGGAGTAATTTTTTGTGTTATTTTAAAACTTTTTCTTTAACTTTGTTGTTTAATAATTTTTTTTTCTGCAACTACAGTTTTTTGTTTGCTTCTTTTTTTAAATTTTGTAGATTTTTTGCGTAATTTTTTTGTTATTCTGTATTTTTTGAGGTTATTTTTTTCTCTAATTTTGTATTTTAGCAGTAACTTACAGTTTTACTTTAGATTTTTTTAACTTTGCAGTTTCTTTTTCTTGTAATTATTTAGTCTTTTGGGTTCTTTGTTTTAATTTTGTACATTTTTGATTATTTTTCATTTTTTTCTTTAATTTTGTAGTTTTCTTTTTTGTAATTTTGTAGTTTCTATTTGCAATTTTGTAATTTTTTCTTTTCATTTTAAAGGTTTTTTCTTTCAATTTTGTAATAATTTTTTTTTGTATTTTTGTAGTTTCTTGAGTAATTTTTAATTTTTTTTGTAATTTTGTAGTTTAAGGTTTTAATTTTTTTCTGTAATTTTATAGTTTTTTTTAAAAATTTTCCTTTTTTTTTAGGGTAATTTGTTTTTCTAATTTTGTAGTTTAATAACTTAAAATTTAACTCATCTTTAATTTAAAATTTAGTAACTTACAGTTTTACTTTACATTTTTTTAACTTTGCAGTTTCTTTTTCTTGTAATTTTGTAGTTTTTTGGGTATTTTTTGTTGTAATTTTGTACATTCTGAATTATTTTTAATATTTTTCTTTAATTTTGTAGTTTTCTTTTTTGTAATTTTGTAGTTTTTTGGGTATTTTTTGTTGTAATTTTGTACATTCTGAATTATTTTTAATATTTTTCTTTAGTTTTGTAGTATATAATAAATTATTTTATTTCTTGTAACTTCACAAATTTTTGTGTAAATTTGTAGATTATATTTTTTACAATTTTGTACTTTTTAGGGTTATTTTACAATTTTGTCTTTAATTTTGTAATTTTCTTGTAATTTTGTATTTTTTGGGTTATTTTAAAATTTGTTCTTTAATTTTGTAGTTTAATAGTTTTTTTTTAAATTGTTTCTTACAACTTTGTTTTTAAAATGAAGTGCTAACTCAAATTAAGAGCTCCGAAAAATTTGTTTATATTTTTTATATATTTATATTTTATATTTTTTATATTTATATTTTAATTTCGTAGATTTTTGGTTTTTCATTCATTTTTTGAAATATAAATTGTTTCACTTTTCTTTTAGGCATTTTTATTATCTTTTCTCTATTATTCGATTGTTTTTATTTTTGTTGTTTTTGATTAATTATTGATTAAATTATTAAATTATTATTTGGTTTATTTATTCACACATGTGTTTATATATCAATTTTTTTTTATTTAGGTGCATGATTTTAAATGATGATCCTTTTTTTTGTTTCTTTATATTAATCGATTATTTATTGATTGATAGATCGATTGATTTATTTATTTGTTGGTTAATTAATTTCTCGATGTGTTCAATTTTTGATAAATTTATTGATAGATCTGTTCATTTCTTGATCAATTTATTGATCTATACATTTCTTGATCAATTTGATCGATCTATTCATTTCTTGATCAATTTATTCATCGATCTATACATTTCTTGATCAATTTGATCGATCTATTCATTTCTTGATCATTTGATTGATTTTTGATAATTTCTTGATCAATTTATTGATCGATCTATTCATTTCTTAATCAATTGATTCATTGATCTGTTCATTTCTTAATCAATTGATTCATTGATCTATTCATTTCTTAATCAATTGATTCATTGATCTATTCATTTCTTGATCAATTTGATTGATCTATAATCATTTCTTAATCAATTGATTCATTGATGTATTCATTTCTTGATCAATTTGATTGATCTTTAATCATTTCTTGATCAATTTGATCCATCTATTCATTTCTTAAATTGATCGATATATAATTTCCTAATCAATTCACCGATCTACTTGTTTCTCGATTAATTGATTAAACCATTTATTAATTTCTTGATTGATCGATCGATAAATTTTTTCAAGTATTCACCCTTTTACTTATAAATTCACTCACCAATTAATTTTTCCCCCGAAGATTCACATCCCTTTTTTTGTATTTTTCAAGGTGAAAATAACGAAGAAGCCGATTGCCGAAAAATGCGTCGATTTGAGTTTCTCAGAGGCGATAATTGAGGCCAAAAGCACTGCCGTTCTCTACATTCACTGGTCACCAAAAATTTGCGTCACTTGGTGGGACGTTCTACGATTGACAGACAACAATCGAAACAAATACGAAGCCACACTCATTATGAGATCGAAAGATCCTCCCATTAAATTTCTCAAAATGAGAATTCCAAAAACAATGACAATTGACGGGACGGAAGTTCCGCAACCAAAGAAATTTCTCGTTTTTAAAAAGGATTATCGTCCTGGACAAAAGTTCCTTCAGACCAAGAGGAAAAGGACCAGAGGTGACTCGTCCTTTGAGGACTTCGAAGAATCCGGATATAGCAAGGAAAAGGCAAAAGTGAAAAGACCTCGAAAAGATATTTCCTGTTCTTCGAGTGAATCCAGATTTTCCTACATTTTTGTCAGTCGAAAATTTAGAAAATTCCGGTTTCAGGCTCCGATTTCACAGAATGCATTCTTTTTCGAGGGAGCGCACAAAAACGGAAACGAGACTCTTGATGTTGAATTTGTTAATAAAGGGAACGAATTTTCCGAAGAAAATAATAAATTTAATGGGAACGAATTTGTGGAAGAAAATAAAAAGGAAAGAAATGCAGAAGAAGATTTTGATTTAAGGAGAGAAACTTTCGTCACTTTGCCAAAATATTCGGATCGTTTGGTTCACATTGAAGAAGCCATGAGGGACATTAACTGCAATATTACGGAAAATTATTTCGAAAAAGGTAAAGAATCTGCGAGAATTTCTCTCGATGGAAATGAATTTTTTTCCGCAAATTGTGCGCAATTTGAGAATTTATCTACGACTCTGGTTTCCTCTGATCCAAAAATAATTTGTAGAAATTTTACTAGCACTGAAGGTCTTTCCGAAGAGGAGAAAAATAATTTCAATTTCCCGGAAAATTCCAAAGACGATTCGATTCTTGTTAAACAGAGAAATATTTCCGCTTTTCAAGCAAAGTATTTAATTTCACAAAATGGTCCCGATTTTGGAAAAACGGTTATTTCGGATTTTCTTTCTGAAACGAAAGAAAATTCTGCTTTCGAGGAAGAGCAGAATTTTGCTTTCAAAAAGAAGCTAAATTTTGCTTTCGAAGAAAAGCAAAATTTTGTTTTTGAAAAAAAGCTAAACTTTCATTGTGACAAAGAAATTGTTTTGCAAAAAGAGACAAATTCGGTTTTTGATAAAGAAGATAATCTAATGATTCTAGAGAAGAAAGAAAATTTAGATTTTACGGAGATAAATAATTTAAGTTTGTTTGAAAATCCGAGGAAAAATTCAATCCTTGCGGAAAAAAGAAATATTTCCTGTGATTCGGTTTTTTTGGAAAAAAATGTTTTCAATTCTGAGAAAAATAATAGTTCAAATTTCGATGAAAGTTGTGATTCAAATTTTAAAAATTTAGATTTTGTAAAAAATATCGGTTTTGGCGAAAAAGATGAAAATGTCATCATAAGTGAAAAAAATTCAATTTTAGGGCAAAATTCGCAGAGCAATGTGATTTTTGATGAAAAGGACAATAGTTGCGTTTTTGTGGAAAATAATTTTTCTAAACAAAAGATTGCTTTTAAAGAAACATCTGGTTTTAAAGAAACATCCGATTTTAAAGAAACTTCTGATTTTAAAGTAACATCCGGTTTTGAAGAAATAACCGATTTTAAAGTAACATCCGGTTTTGAAGAAATAACCGATTTTAAAGTAATATCCGATTTTAAAGAAATATCCGATTTTAAAGAAACATCCAATTGTAAAGAAATATCCGATTTTAAAGAAAAATCCGTTTTTAAAGAAAATGTACCATCGATAGAAAAAAATTTATTTTTAAATGATTCGTTTTTCGTCGCGAAAGAAAATGCAAATTTTGTTTTGCATTCGGAAAATTTGGCGTCGGAAAGTTTGAATTTTAGAGAAGAAAATGATTTAGCTTCACGAGAAGAAAAAAATTTGAATTTTAAAGGAAAAAATGATGCTTTGAAATTGAAAGAAATTGAGAAAAATTTGACAGAGAAAAATAATGTAAATTTGTTAGAAAATTTGAATTTGCGACAAAAATCGACGAATGAAAAGAAAATTGTTTTTGTAAAAAAAGAGAAAAATTGTACCTTGTCGGTGGAAAATTTAAAACTGAAAAACTGCAACAGTGATTCGACTTTTATTAAAAAAGACAATATTTCCGCTTTTGTTGAAAAAAATACTTTCCTAGAAAAGAAAAACGAAATGGTTTTATCTGAAAATTCGAAAGACGATACGATTTTTGTTAAAATGGGTGATTATTTACAGTTTTTAGATAAAAATAAATCCCTTTTTGCGGAAAGTTCAAATTCGGGTTTTGAGGGAATAGAAAATTTTAATGAAAAAACGAATTTGGATTTTAATGGAAAAATGAATTTGGATTTTAGTGAAAAAAGAAATTTGGGTTTTAAAGAAAAAACGAATTTGGGTTTTGATCAAAAAACAAATTTGGATTTTGATGAAAAAACGAATTTACATTTTGATGAAAAAACAAATTTGGATTTTCATGAAAAAACGAATTTGGATTTTGATGAAAAAACAAATTTGGATTTTCATGAAAAAACGAATTTGGATTTGAAGCAAGCAATGAATTTAAACGAAGAAAATTGGTCAAAAGGGGATTCAAGTTTTGGAAAAAATTCGATAAACAATTTTCTAGAAAAGGGGAATATTTTGTCGGGCGAAAAAGCATTTTGTAAAAAGAAGAATTTGAATTATATTGCAAATATTTTTGGGGACGAAAAAAAATCGTGTTTAGTAGAGGAAAAAAATTCAATTTCTTGGGGAAAATTTGCAAATGATTCTAATTTTACTGAATCGAGTGATATTCCCGCTTCTTTTGACGCAAAAAATTGCATTTTTCCAGAAAAAAGCATTTCTACTTTCGTGCAAAATAGACAAAAAATCGAGAATTCTGTCTTTGCTGAAGAAAATTCGGATTTTACGGAAGAGAGTTCGGAATTCGCTGAAGAAAATTCGGAACTCACGGAAGAGAATTCGGAAATTACGGAAGATAATTCAGAAATTACGGAAGAGAATTCGGAACTTATGGAAGAGAATTCAGAATTTGCGGAAGAAGATTTAGAATTTGTAAAAGAAATTTCTGATTTCGAAGAGGAAACTTCAGTTTTGGGAAACGAAACTGTAATTTTTCGAGAAAATAATTCTATTTTGGAAGCTTCAGATTTGGAAGAGGAGACTTTGATTTTGGGAAACGAGACTGTAATTTTTGAAGAGGATAATTCAATTTCGGAAGAGGAAATTTCGGTTTTGAAAGAGGGAACTTCAGTTTTGGAAAAAGGGATTTCAATTTTTGGAGAAAATGATTCGGTTTTGGAAAAGAAAACTTTGGATTTGGAAGAGGGGTCTTCAATTTTCGGAGGAAATAATTCAGTTTTGGAAAAAGATTTGGATTCCGAAGAGAATAATTCAGTCTTTGAAAAGAAAATTTCTGACTTAGAAGAGAATGATAAAGATTTAGAAAAGGAAACTTCAAATTTTAAAGAAGAAACTTCAAATTTCGAAGAAGAAACTTCAAATTTCAGAGAGGATAATTCGCTTTTTGAGAGGAAGGAAACTTTAAATTTCGAAGAAGAAACTTCAATTTTCAAAGAAACTTCAATTTTCAAAGAAACTTCAATTTTCAAAGGAACTTCAATTTTGAAAGAAAATAATTCACCTTTTGAAGAGAAGGAAACTTTAAATTTCGAAAAGAATTCACTTTTTGAAGAAGAGTTTTTGAATCCCGATGAAGAATCTTCGAATTCGGATGAAGAAACTTTAATTTACCAAGAGAATTCCGTCATTGAAGACAAGACTCTAATTTTCCAAGAGACTTCAATTTCCGAGTTTCAAGAAACGTCTTCAATTTTGCAAAATAATCGAGTTTTTCAAATTCAGACGCAATCATTTTGCGAAAGCGAAACACAATTCGAAAATTCGGAAGAAACGATCCGAGTTTTAAAAAACCCTTCGGAACAAAATGCGTCACTTTTGGAAGAAAATGCGAAAAAAGGTGCGTCACCTTTAGAAGAAAACGCGAAAAAAAGTGCGTCACTTTCAAAAGAAATGTCCCTTTCTACAGAAAATCCAGAAAAAACATCGCCCCGCGAAAATTCAGAAAAAATCTTTGTCGAAACTGCCAACGAATTGGAAAAGTTACCGAAACGAAGAAGCAAGAGTTGTAAAAGCACTCCAAAATTGAAGATTCCGGAAGTGGAAAGCTACGATTTTCAATTTGAAGATGAGAATTGGCTGGCGCAACAGGAGCAGGAGCTGAAGAAGTGGCTGAACGCGTTGATGACACCTACGGAGGATTTCGACACGGAGGGAACGAGCGTGGACATTGGGAGCATTTGGCAATCAGTGCGGCTTCTGGAGCAAGTGATTTCCGAAACCAGAGAGTCAGTTTCAGCCCGCTATCACAGCACCAACACGAGACTCAACACCTTGCGAAAAGCTGCCCTCAAAATGTACCAAAACCCACTCTTAGATCTGCAAATCTCAGGCGCGATCCGCTGCATCGACAGGAAGAAACTCGAAATAAAACGGGACAAAAATCCACACCTGGACATCGGCCTCCAGAAGGAGCTCATCCAGCTCTTTCTAAGTTACAATCCCCTCTGGCTGAGGATCGGACTCGAGACCATCTACAACGAAACCCTGCCTCTGAAATCCAACAACGATCTGGTCGGATTGACGCGATTTTTGCTGAGAAGATTTTTCTCCAATTGCAGGATAATCGCGGAGTACTCGCACCCAGTTGTGGCTGGTCTGAGACTTCCGGGTTTCCGGGAAGCGATGAATGAATTTATGCTCAAGACGTTTTTGAAGATTGTGGCATTTTTGGACTTTGCGAAAATGGAGAAATTGATCGGGGATGATCCGTGTTTGTTTAGGAAGGAGGCGGAGTACAAGGAGACGAGGGTGGTGCTTTTGAGGTTCTCGAGTTTGGTGCTGGGGGGTATTGGGGATGTGACGAAGGTGCTGAGGATTGCGGGGTACGTTGTTAGGCACAAGCAGTCGTTTTTGGAGGAGTTTGACTATGGGGTTGTGGACTTGGGAAGGGATTTGAGGGACGGGGTGAGACTGTGCAGGGTGATGGAGTTGGTGACGGGGAAGAAGGATTTGACGAGGAGGTGCAGTGTCCCGGCGATTTCGAAAGTCCAGAAGGTGTATAATGTGAAGATTGGCATGGAGGAGATTGCGTGCGCCGTGTCGGGGGATATTGAGGCGAAAAGTATTGCAGGGGGGGATAAAATTAAGACCATGTTTCTTCTCTGGCAGATTATTCACAAGATTCAGGCGCCGAGGTTCGAAAAGGCTGCGGAATGTTTGCAGAATTGGTGGAGGAGGAGGCTTTTTGGGTTGAGGATGAGGAGGGAGGGTTTGAGGAGGAGGAATGCGGCGGAGAGGATACAGAAGGCTTGGGGGAGATATTTGGTGAGGAAGAAGAAACGTGAGGAAGAGGAAAATTTAAAAGAGGCGCAGAGAATGGCGAAGGAGGTGGAGAAAGAGGCGGAGATGCGGAAGAATGCAAAGGAGGTGGAGGAGAATACAAAAGAGGTGGAGAAGAATACAAAAGAGGTGGAGAAGAATACAAAAGAGGTGGAGAAATTTACAAAAGAGGTGGAGAAATTTACAAAAGAAGTGGAGAAAAATACAAAAGAGGTGGAGAAAAATACAAAAAAATTTGAGATGGATGCAAAGGGGGAAGAAAAAAGTGTAAAAGAAGTAGGAGAGGATGCTATGAAGGTAGGAAAGGATGCAAACGAGAGTGATGATGCAGAAGATGTGATGAAGAAGAAGAAGGATGAAGAAGAGGTAGAAGAGGTAGAAGAAGATTCAAAAAAGGTAAAGGAAGATGCAAAAGAGGTAGAGGAAGATGTAAAAGAGGTAGAGGAAGATGTAAAAGAGGTAGAGGAAGATGTAAAAGAGGTAGAGGAAGATGCAAAAGAGGTAGAGGAAGATGCAAAAAAGGTAGAGGAAGATGCAAAAGAGGTAGAGGAAGATGCAAAAAAGGTAGAGGAAGATGCAAAAGAGGTAGAGGAAGATATAGAGGCGGAAAAAAAGGAGAAGGAGGGGAGAAGGAAGCTCCTGGACGTGCAGAGGAACCAAGAGGAAAAGGAAGGGTTGAAAGAGGTTGAAAAAATCGCTAAGGAGATGGGAAACAGTGCACAGGAGATAGTAGAATGTTCAAAAGAGGTAGAGGAAAGTGAAAAAGAGGTACAAAATATGGGTAAAGAGGCAGAAAATAAAGAGCTACAAAAAGATGACAAAGAGGTACAAAAAATGGATAAAGAGGCAGAAGAATGGGACAAAGAGGTACAAAAAATGGGTGAAGAGGCAGAAGATAAAAAGCTACAAAAAGACGAAAAAGAGATACAAAATATGGGTAAAGAGGCAGAAGATAAAAAGCTACAAAAAGACGAAAAAGAGATACAAAATATGGGTAAAGAGGCAGAAGATAAAGAGCTACAAAAAGACGAGAAAGAGGTACAAAAAATGGATAAAGAAGCAGAAGAATGGGACAAAGAGGCAGAAAAAAGTGATAAAGAGATACAAAAAATGGATAAAGAAGAAGTAAAGACAGAAGAAAAGGATAAAGAGACACAAAGAGGTGACAAAGAGGTGCAGAAATTGGACAAAAACGTACAAAATTTGGACAAAGATGCACAAAAATTGGGCAAAGATTCACAAAATTTGGACAAAGAGATACAAAATTTGGACAAAGATGTACAAAAGTGGAACAAAGAGGCTGCGATTGATGAAGAGTTGAAAAACGCGGGTAAAAACGAAAAAATAGAAGACTGCCCAATGATCAAATACCCGACGCTGACTTTTGTCGAAAAATTCCTAAAAACCCGGGAATTGATGATAAAGCAAAAAGAGCAATTCCAGAAAGTCCAGGAGGCTTGCTCCTTGATTGAAATTCGCGAAAATGAAAATAGACAAGCGCTGGAAAGGCAAATTTCCGCGATTCGAATTCAGAGATTCTGGCGGTGCAGTAAATTACAAGAACGAGAAGAGTTTTTGAAACAGAAAAGAGCGGTTCACGTGCTGCAAACTGTCTGGCGAAATATTTTGAAAAAGAGAGAAGAAAAGACTGCAATTTTGAAACAAGAGGCTGAGATTTTGAAACAGAAGGCGCAAATTTTACAAGAAGAGGCTGCTATTTCGATACAGAGATTTTGGAGAAGATTGAGAATGACGAGGCAGAAGAGAGAAGAATTTTTGCGGCAAAAGTCGGCAGCGATTTTTGTTCAAAGAAAATGGAGGGCGAAAATTTTGGCAAAAGAAACTAGAAAATGGTACGAAAGTGTTCGAGATGCGGCTTTGAAGATACAGAAATTTTGGCGGATGGTTTTGCAGAAAAGGGAGCAGGCAATTTTGAATCAGTGCAAAAATATTGATGATAGTTTCTCAACCAAGACTTTAGCTGATCGATTGCAAGAGTCGATCGATATTTTCCAAATTGCAACTGATCTGGGTCGATTGTCGATGTGTTTGGCTTCTTTAGGTGAGATTCCTTTATGGGAATTTTTTTATTCTTGCTATTATTATTATTATCATTATCATTGTTATCATTGCCATTATTGTTAACGTATTTTTTATTTGTAAGTACATTTATGATATTTTATTTTAAATTTTTTAATCAAGGTTTTTTTAAATATGTAAATTGTTTCTTTTTAAAATATTTTGAATTTTTATTAACATTTTTTTTTTATATATATATAATTTTCTTCTTGTTTTAGATCTCATAACACGTTTGTCAAATAAAGGTTGCATTGTGGTTTGCAAAGTTGGTTTGGTGGACAGAATTTACGAAATTTTAGATCGATCGAATAGATCTTTGCCCTGGATGGAAGCTTGTTTACGAGCAACGAGTATTTTAATAAATCTTGCGAAATTTTCGCATACGAAATCCTGTATTTTGAAGGTAAATTGTTTTGAATTGAATTTTGATAATTTAAATGCATTTTAATTTTATTTGTTGTCTTTTTCTATTTTATTTGTTTTTGTATATTTTATATTTATTTATTTGTATTTATATATTTTGTATTTGTTTTGTATTTTTTTGTATTTATTTTGTATTACTTATTTTGTATTTATTTTGTATTTTTTTGGATTTATTTTGTATTTTATTGGATTTATTTTGTATTTTTCTGTATTTATTTTGTACTTTTTTGTATTTATGTATTTTATCTGTATTTATGTATTTTATCTGTATTTATGTATTTTATCTGTATTTATGTATTTTATCTGTATTTATTTATTTTATTTGTATTTATGTATTTTCTTTGTATTTATGTATTTTATTTGTATTTATGTATTTTATTTGTATTTATGAATTTTATTTGTATTAATTCATCTAAATATAAAAAATCCCTTGCTATTTTTAGGAAAAATATATAGAAAGTTTGGCAAGAAGTTTAACAATAACGGCAGAAAAGGAAATTCAATTGTTTTTACATATTGCAACTCTGTTTTGGATTCTCATCGAAAATCAAAATTACGTCAAGGTAAATAAATAAAATTTCTGAATTAAATTTATTTATTAAAAAATTAGATATTTTTAATTTCGAATAACATTTAATTACTAAAATTATATTTAAAATGAATTATTTTCATTTGTTCGTACCTACTATTCAACTTTTTTTAAAATAATTTTTAAATAGTAATTACAGAATTTTGTAAATGGTAATGTTACAAATTTGTTAATAATTATACAAATTTATAAATAGTTATTTTATAAAATGCATATAAAGCATTTTAAAAAATGCAGAAAAAGCATTGTAAAAAATGCTTAAAAAGCATTTTAAAAAATGCATAAAAAGCATTTTAAAAAATGCTTAAAAAGCATTTTAAAAAATGCTTAAAAAGCATATTAAAAAATGCATAAAAAGCATTTTACAAAATGCATAAAAAGTAATTTAAAAAATGCATAAATAGCAAGTTAAAAAAATGTATAAATAATAATTTTAAAAAATGTATAATTAGCAGTTTAAAAAAATGTATAAATAGTGATTTAAAAAAATATGCAAACAGTAATTTTAAACAGCCATGAACAATAATTTTAAAAATCTGTAAACAATAATTTCAAAAAGTTGTAAATAGTCATTTAAAAAATTTGAAAATGGTAAAAGATTTGTAAACACTAACAAAATTGTGAATAGTAAATACTAACAAAATTTTAAATAGTAATTTTAAAAAATTTCTAAATAATTAAAAATTCGTTTTACAAAGAACAAAAAAAAATAAATAAATGAACTAAACTTGAGCTTGAAAATTGCAGGCAGTTTTAAATAACACGCGCGCAGTTTGGTTGCTGAAAAACGCAGAAGAAAAAATAATGCGTAAAAAGAAAAAAAAAGACAACTCAATGGAAAAGTTGCCAAGCGCAAAACCAGACTGGGGTTTAGAACAAAAGGAGCCTCGACTTTTTAGTAACATTTGTCATGCTATGATTTCTATTAAAGAGAGATTAGAAACAACTGAAAATTGATAATGTCAAGAAATTTTTTAATATAGTATTTATATTGTAAAAAAAAATTGTGATTTGAAATATTTTATTGTAAAGTTGCATTTTTTGCATTTTCTTTTATGAATGTTCAAGTATTAATATTAATAATTTTATTAAAAGTGAATTGTAAATGTATACGAGTTTGTTGTTTCGAAAATTGTGGCGAATTTTTATAAAATATTTATTTAAAGATTAATAAATTGTCCTTTGTATAAAATTATTAATGAGTTTTCACTGCAATTTTCTTTGTTATCGAAATTAAATTAAATTGCATTTTTTTCTTGTTTTTTTGTTCTTGCAATTTCGTCTAATGAGCTTTAATTTTGACAATTGTGGACTTTTGAATAATTTAGTGTTCTTTTCTTGGTTTTTGTTTGTTTTTTTTCATTAGAGAAGAAACTGTCGAAACTTCTTTTAGTTTTAGAAAATATATCCTGTACCAACAGATGATTAACCAGTCATGGATAAGGTAGAAATTTTTTTTCTATTTTTCTTTAAACAAAAATGATGCAAAACTTATCCTTTATCTTGCGAGTAAAAAGAACTGTTAACTAATTATTAAAATATATTTTTATTATTATTTTTTATTATTATTATTATATTTAATATTATCATTTAGGTTATTCATAGAAAATTAAATTTCTCAGTGTAAAGCACTGAGAATGTTAACACACAACATAAATTCTTTATGTTCTGATATTGAGAAATATATTATAAAATAATTAATAATAATTAATAATAAAATAATTATTCAAAATGTGAACAAATAGACAACTTTGGCTTATAACTATTAATTATCTACTATCGATACGAAATTAACGTATTTCCTTCCTTACCGATTTCTCTTGCGAGTGTGGAAAATATCCACCAGAGTTCGCGAGAAAGTGTTTCTACTTTTTTTTGCAGTTTCAAATAGTTTTAAAACGAATCCCTACAATATCAAAAAATATTATTTAAAAAAAACTTATTTAAGAAAAATTAATTTGAAAATTCCGAATTATTCTTTAATTATCCAAAGTTAGTATATAAAATTTGTCTCTAGAACAAACTTTGAAATCGTTTTTGCGAATGATTCAGGGTATTTTAAATATTCGAAAATGGTAAAATTACTGTATTTATTAATTCTCAGTTCAATTTTCAATTGCGTGTTCTATGAAATTTAATTTTCTCTTCAATTAGATCATCCTGAAAATTTTTTCTATTTACCACTAGAGAAAAAATATAAACTAAAATTATTGATTCTCCCCGGGGCTAAGAAAAGAATAAAAGTATTTATACAGTTTTTTTTTAACAACTCTACACGATGTACGGATATTTTTCAACAAAACTATAATTATCCACCTTCACTTTACAAGTTCCGTGTTTATTCTCACAGCAGAATTGTTTAAGAGTAATAATTAAATAATAATACGTTGATAAGAGTACCATTATGGGGAAATCTTAACGATCGCGTGTCAGTAATGTTCGACACTAGTTCATTAATCAATCTTCGTCGACCGAAATTTCTAGGGGTCGAACCAACCTCGTGTCTCGCTAAACGTTCCATCATCATTTTCATTCAGAGGCATTTTTTTCAAGAGGCAGAGGGGAAAATTTTTGACACGCGTTATTGTTATACAAAATTAATGTGGGGGAGTGGACACTTTTTTTCGAGAGGCGGATCAGGATCGTTATGTGATTTAAGGGTGGGTCCCAAGTCCCTAACTAGGCACCTAACTACCCTATAATATTTTGAGACGTCATTATTTCCTTTTTCTGAAATGCGTTACGTAATTGAATCTTTTGTTCGTTTGGTATTTCGGGCCCCTTCGAGCAAGGTGTATTGAGTTGCTTGCCGGGGAATTATGGCCACGAAATAGGGATATTTTGTTACTAATTTTACTATTGTTTTTTCAGAGTTCGAGAACCTTATGCTAGAGACGCTACGATCGCGATTAAATGGAGCGATTCTAGCGCCTCTATCGTAAGGAACTCAAACATGCTTATATAATCCACCACGTATTTTTGGATTCTACATAATCACGTATTGTCTTCGAATCAGCAAATCAAAAGGCAGTGTAAAATAAAATTAGAGTCTCAGAATCAGAAACTATTTTATATTTTTCAAAATTTGTTCTTTACTTTTATTATACGTGCGCACTATTCATTTTTTTCACTTTTGTTTCGCCGATTATTCTTTTAGCTCATTATATTCTATTTTCTATTTGTTTATTTTTTTATATTTATTTTTTTTATATTTATTTTTTTATATTTCTTTTGTTTATATTTCTTTTTTTTATAATTCTTTTTTTTATATTTCTATTTCTTATCACCATTATTTTTCGTTTATTTCTTCTACTTTTTTCCTTTTCTTTCGATGCCTGCTATTCAACTACTCACTGCTATTTTGATATCTATTGAACTCCAATCTTTTTTGTTGATAACTTATTTCCCTTGTTAAAATTGTATTATTGTTGCAAAAGAAATGTCAGAAACAAAACGAGAGCATCGTTATTTTCCCCCTTAATCTTGCATCAGCAAATATTTCCCTGAGGATGTGATAGAATTTCACAATTGGGACTTTGGGTCGTGAGACAGACGCCCCAGAGAGTGTGGTCCAGGAGAAATTTTGGAAAACAATCGCTCCTTGACGGGAGCCCTTCGGGTTCGAGTGAAACTATATTTCATCTGGCGCCTGACACTAAAAGGGATTCTCCTGGAATAACCTGAGCAGAACTACCAAAATACAGAAAAATGTTCCATTTTAACCACTTTCTTTAATAAGCATCGACATATTGGAAAATAAAATTAAAAGCACAAAAAAGAAAATTAAAAAATAATTTCTTTTAAAAAAGATGCCATTAGCAATGTTTGCAATATTAGGGGGACAACAATTTTTTCTCAAATTTCCCTATCTTTCTAGACATCCAAATTCAAATTGGGGTGCTTTTTTCTGGGGAATCAAATAAAAAAATAATATTTCAAAAAAAATATCAGGAACATAGTCAAATTTGCAAAAACGTGAAACATGATTTTTTGTTAAATTGTAAAATTAACATCTACACAATTTTTTAAATTGCTAAATGATACAGGCAAGTGTCAAAAAGGTTATTAGATTGAAATTGGGGTGCTTTTTTCTGGGGAACAGAATAAAAAAAGAATAATTCAAAAAAAAATCAGGAACAGAATCAAATTTGCAAAAACATGAAAAATAATTTTTTTAAAATTGTTAAATTTACATCTACACATTTTTTTAAAATGCTATGTGATCCTGG
>WNHD01000418.1:0-43088 GCA_011057455.1 Ganaspis sp. Gsp50
ATTAAATGATACATTAATTAAATGATACATTAATTAAATTATACATTTATTAAATGATACATTAATTAAATGATACATTAATTAAAATATATACAAATTCATTGATACTTTATAATGAAATGAAACATTATTATTAAATAATACACTAAATAAATGAGCAATCATAGAATAAATAAATACACTTTAAGAATGATTGAATACACATTAAAATGTTTTTGTTTGCACTAGAGTTCAATGAAAAACTGATTGTTGTCAAGTTCTTTAAAATTAATGATTAACATCTTTTTTTATTAATTCAAGTACTTGTAGTGAGACTTGGTCTCTACGTGACAAGAGTTACAATTGTACTCGCGCTTCCTACTACGCTTTCAATTATGAATGAAATTAAGATTCCAGTAGAAATAGTCTGTCTTAGGTCAGACTATTTCATGCTGTTTTTAAGTTAATATATCCTCGTCTCTTTTCACTTTATGCTTTCTTGATTAACTCCATATTCTTAGAAACTCCTCTTCTTAGTTTTCTACTACATTTTTAAACAAATTTGTTTAAAGCAAGATTCTTGCTTTTCATTATACTTAGAAATTAATCGATCAATTGTTAGAAAGTCGAATAATTAGGATTGGATCTGAATTTTTTAGGGATAGAAAATTCCTTCATTTGAACGCTTGGAACTTTATTTGCATTGTTTTTTGAACGTTGAAGACTTTAAGTGCATAGAAACTTTGGGAAAAGTGGGTGATTTAAGAAAAAGGAAATTTACCATAATACGCTGACCGTTATTACTTGCGACGACTTCCGATTGAGATACCTGAACTGTGTTCAAGGCTGTTGAAAGCTGATCTGGTCTCAACTCTTTCCCATAATTAACTTGACCATTGCCTTGTGTTTCCTTTGTCGGAGTACGGCAAGGTGTTCGTAAACTTTGCGGAAGTAGTTCCACCAAATTGGTAGTGTGTGGTTGATATCTTAATATCAGGACGCAAGTAGACACTAAAGTGTAGGCCAACAAAGTACCTGGAAAATGCATTTATATTCATCAAGGGTGTTCATCTATATTCTTATCATTTCTATCTATTTCTATCTGTTGTTATCTATTTTTATCTATTTCTATCTATTCTGACGTACAAAATAAAAAGTTAGGTAAGTAACAATGCCAGCATTGTTGCTTACCTAAGTTTTTAATTTGTACGTCAGTATTTCTATCTGTTTTTATCTATTTCATATCATTGGATTTGTTTTAATTAACAATCATCAATTTCTTCTGTCATGAAAACTAAAATCTGAATAATCCAATTACCAATCGACATCATCTCGACCAAAACTTCCAGTTTGATTAATAGTGCCGCAAAAGCAGCACATACTCCCGAAGTTAAGGTGGCTAAGGCAGGAGTCCCTGTCATGGGCCACACTTGGCTCAAGGATCTAGATGAAATTGTATTACTTAATTATTGAATGTGTACATTATAGATTTCTAATTCAAATTAATAGAGTACATTAGGACATTATCTAGACATATCACGGAAACAAATGAATGTTTGTGGCAACCATACAGTTTTTTCAGTGAAACATTAGGATAAACTTATACATATTAAATATTACATATACATATACATATTACAAATTACACTTCTCTGCAACAATATGAATTTTTCCAAATGTGTTCATCAATATTCATTTTTAATATTAAAAAATCATGTTTCACGTTTTTGCAAATTTGATTGTGCTCCTGAAATTTTTTTTGGGATTTCTTTTTTTTATTCGATTAAGTATAAGAAGAGCTAAAATTTAATGCTTATCGGAAACACTACACTTTCTTGGGTCAATATGAATTTTAGCAAAATGTGTTCATCAATATTCATTTGACTATTAAAAAATCATGTATCACGTTTTTGCAAATTTGACATTGTTCCTGAAAGTTTTTTTGAATTATTCTTTTTTTAATCGATTCAGTATAAGAAGAGCTAAAATTTAATGCTAATTAGAAACACTACACTTTTTTAGATCATATTTTTGCAAATTTGACAGTGTTCCTGAACTTTTTTTTGGGATTTCCTTTTTTTATTCGATTCAGTATAAGAAGAGCTAAAATATAATGCTTATTAGAAACACTACACTTGTATGGATCAATATGAATTTTAGCAAAATGTGTTCATCAATATTCATTTGACTATTAAAAAATCATGTATCACGTTTTTGCAAATTTGGGTGTGTTCCTGAAAGTTTTTTTGAATTATTCTTTGTTTATTCGATTCAGTATAAGAAGAGCTAAAATTTAATGCTTATTAACAACACTACACTTTTTGGATCAATATGAATTTTAGCAATATTCATCAATATTCGTTTTTACTATTAAAAAATCATGTTTCATATTTTTGCAAATTTGACAGTGTTCCTGAAATTTTTTTTGGGATTTCTTTTTTTTATTCGATTAAGTATAAGAAAAGTTAAAATTTAGTGCTTATTAGAAACACTACACTTCTCTGGATCAATATGAAGTTTAGCAAAATGTGTTCATCAATATTCATTTTCACTATTAAAAAATCATGTATCACGTTTTTGCAAATTTGACATTGTTCCTGAAAGTTTTTTTGAATTCTTCTTTTTTTATTCGATTCAGTATAAGAAGAGCTAAAATTTAATGCTAATTAGAAACACTACACTTTTTTAGATCAATATGAATTTTAGCAAAATGTGTTCATCAATATTCGTTTTTTCCTGAAATTTTTTTTGAATTATTCTTTTTTTATTCGATTCAGTATAAGAAAAGCTAAAATGTTTTGCATTTTAAATAACATTTAAAAAATCGTACCGAAAAATCAGTCCATCTTGAGCCATAGCGTAAACTATTCTAGGCATCGGAAACATGCTGCCAAACATAGAAACTGTTAATCCAGCAAGAGCACCGACTGCAACAATATATTTGCACTTATAAGCTCCGACGTGGCCAAACATTTCTACCAGTGCTGAATCTTGATCCACTTCTTCATAAGGAACTGAAAAATACATTCTTCTCTTTTAATCCTTTATTAGTCGACATCATTCGAGTCAATAATTCGAATTAATAAATTCATCAATTTTAAGTTAATTAATTTGTTTTGATGAATTCATTTGAATAATTTGTTAATAATTA
Organism: Ganaspis sp. Gsp50; assembly: GCA_011057455.1. Classification (NCBI taxonomy): domain Eukaryota; kingdom Metazoa; phylum Arthropoda; class Insecta; order Hymenoptera; family Figitidae; genus Ganaspis; species Ganaspis sp. Gsp50. The sequence goes on from WNHD01000418.1 coordinate 3,131, forward strand.
TTTCAAATTTAATCGAAAATATCATGTTTATCGTTTGCTTGCTAAACCGATTCATCAGAAGTAGTTCTCGACAAAATTCTAAAATTAATCAAATTTTTGTCTAAACGTACCGATCAGTGTTAATATCATACTACTGGTGACGTATGCGATGAGTATGATGATCAGTGACGATACTATAGCTAGTGGAATGCTTCTTTTCGGATTCGTTGCTTCTTCTCCAGTTGTGGCTATTATGTCGAATCCAATGAAGGCATAAAAACAAGTGGCAGCACCTGTGAAAACCTGCACGAAAAACAAACTCTTAATGATTATTTTTTTCGTAAGATAGATATGATTTCAATAGGTACTCTCTAAATATGAATCAGCGATAAGTGTATCATTATTTAAAATCAGCGAAAATACGCTGATTCAAATTTAGAGAGTACTATTAGCAATATTTGCATTTTTTATTTGCAAATGTTATTTGCTTTATTTAACTGCCGTTTTTTGGTTAATAAACAAAATATGATTTTTAGATTATTTGGTTAATGTGCCCAGAGGCGAATTTTGGCAATGTCATTTTTCGATTAGCTGTAATGGAAATATTAATGGAAACATAAAATTGGCAAATATAAATTTATTTTTAAATGTTTATTATCAATTTGGTGCAATTGTTATTCATTCTCACAGTTAAAAGGTATTTTTTCGAATATTTATCAAGTCCGCGCAAAACTCGGTAGACTTCAATTTTATTTATCCTTTTTCAGAATTATTGGCTAACAGGGTTAGCAAAAATACGCTGTTATTCAGTTTTATACTAAACCATATATTACAACTTGAGTAAATTGCGTCAACAGTGAATTTACTGTCTAATTTTTTTCAGTTAAGAAAAAAATAACGAAATTGACAAAGTTACACTAATCATTCAATTTTATATTAAACTATATACATTACGACAGCAATTTGCGTTAACATCTACTGCCTTCTTTATTATTTATTCAATTCAAAATGTATGGTCTCTCGACCTTTACATGTCTTCTTTATTATTTTTGTATAAACAAAAATTACGAAATTAGTTTGAAAAATTAAGTTACGAAATTAGATTAGAACAATTAAAAAAAGAGGATAAACAGTTAAATTAAAGAGTGAATTTAAATTCACTTTTTTGACATAGAAGACAATTTTTTTAAAAGAAAACTTTCCTTTTCGAAAACGGAAAGTTTCCTTTTTTCTAAACAAAAAAATTCATTTGTTGAAAACAACATTTGTAATTAATTACAAATTACAAAAATTACTCGAGAAAGAAAATGCAAAAGTTGATCAAAAGAAGTGTTCTTTGAAAGTAAGGGATAAAATTTACGAATAAGTAATCAGATACGAGTTTGTTTTGACATTGTCAGAATCCTCTTTCCTTTGTGTTATTTACTGTAGAAAGGTGTGTAAAGAATTAAATATTCGACGCTTCTTGTCTAAAAGGATGAAAGAGTTTTTCTCTAAAATTCACAGTAACTTGCAGTCCTCGTTGCATTTTTCGCTTTTAGTTCCGAATCATCCACCAAGTAATACACCCACCCTGATATTTCAAAGGTCAAATGTGGCTTTTTCTACCTCCAGAAAAAAATTTGTTCCTTCGTGGTTGAAGGCTGCGAGAAGTAGGTCCTTTAAATACACTTTTTTCTCTTCTTGAGTTTCTTATGTGTACGTGCATTTTGAAGTAAAAGTGTCTTTTTCTCGAATGCTTGAATATTCAGCAGCACAGTTTATTTGAAAGTAGCAAATCGATGCCAAAAGAAATTAATGCCAAAAGTGTCAAATTGACACAAAAAGTTTCAAATTGATACCAAAAAAAATTAATGCCAAAAGTGTCAAATTAATACCAAAATAAATTAATGCTAAAAGTTTCAAATTGATATAGAAAAAGTTTCAAATTGATGCCAAAAGTATCAAATTGATGTACAAAGAGTTTCAAATTGATGCCAAAAGTATCAAATTGATGTACAAAGAGTTTCAAATTGATGCCAAAAGTATATCAAATTGATCTACAAAAAGTTTCAAATTGATGCCGAAAGTATGAAATAGGATCGAAAAGTATCAAATTGATTCCTTTTGGTATCAAAATGATAATTTCAAACAATAGATGAAAGTATATTCCTTTGAAATTTGAATATTTATCGAGTAGATAACCGCAGACTTATTGAATAAGTGAATCTGTGTAAATTAATAATTTATGTTTGACCCAGTGGTTAAAAAGCACTGGAAATGATTTTACTACTTGTTGCTAAAGTCAGTAGTCTAACTCGTTTTATTTTTACTTGATTCTTCGTAATCCAAAGCTACTTCACGCTTTCAATTGTAGGTCAAACACGGTTGACCTAATATTGAAAATACTACACATTTCTCACTTTAATTTTGTAAACTCAAAGCCTTTTAAATTCCATACGCATAGCACATTTGCATAATATGCTAATCGAGAAGCAGTATCTTTATAAATAACTATCAAATATGTTTAGAATATCGAGATGCTTAAAATATAGATGAATATGAAATTTCCAACTTTCAAATGAACAAAAATTTCTCTGCAACATTTTTTATGTCAAATTTAAAAACTCAATTTAAAAACTGTCAATATAAAAATTCGTTTAAAAATTCGTTTAAAAATTCGTTTAAAAATATTATTTTAATTATTAGAGTAAAAAATTATTATTACAGAATGTAGAAAAAATATATGAACACAGTTTTTTTGAAAGTATCAACTTGATACCAAAAATTATCAAATTGATCACAGAAAGTATCAAATTGATCACTAAATCTTCATCAATTTGATATTTTCCATATCAATTTGATACTTTTAAGTAAACTGAAATAATAGAGATTAATTGATATAAAAAATATCTAATTAATGAAGATTTTGTGATCAATTCGATACTTGTTGTGATCAATTTGATACTTGCTGTGATCAATTCGATACTTTTTGTGATCAATTTGATACTTGTGATCAATTTGATACTTTTTGTGATCAATTTGATACTTGTGGTCAATTTGATACTTTTTGTGATCAATTTGATACTTTCAAGAAAACTGTGATATAAAACTACCGCGGAAAAAATAAACTTCTCGAAACAGATTAAAAATGTACTTCCGCCGGGAAATTTTTATAAGAAATTACTGTCTATGATTTTTTCGTTTTATTTAGAATGAGCTTTTTCAAATTAAGAGAAATTTTCCTCTCAATGAACATTAAGGACAAAGCTGAAAATATCTCTTTGTTTCAACTGATATTCAAAGTCCTTGTGTTTTCAATTTCAAAGATTCTTTTGACATCTTTTTCGATTGATTTTGTTTCCCTATGAAATAAGTTTTCCATTTTAAGTTCACCTTTCAAAAGAGGAACTTTGACATATGAGTTTCTATTTGCCTTCTTTTCATGTTCACTTGAATATTGATTTAATAATAAAATGCATTTAGTAGCATGGCAAAGTGTATTTTTAAGAATATCGAAAATACATTATGTCTTTTTTATACACAACTCGAAAAGTACACGTGATCAATATTTTCCAACACAAAGAAAAAGGAAATATGACCCAAATAGGCATTCATCTAGGAAAGATGTTTTCTGCGTTTATTCAAAAGCGTCAAAAACATTCTTTGCCAAGTAAAGCATTTTTTATAAAGAATATAAAGAATATGTACACTTGAAAGTATTTTAAAAATCACCCGTTAATATCATTAAGATTGTATTCTCTTGAGAAAGATTCATTAACCGTTTCAGTTCAATAATAGCCAGTAAAATGGTGTCAGACTTAATATTACCTTTTTCTTTTTAATTTTCTTGAGGTGAAAAATGAGAGAAGCCGTTTCAGTTATAGAAGAGAGATTCTTTTTTTTCTTGCGAGCTCACTATATCGATTATACTCCATTTCGTCATTTTTTCTCGTTTCTGCTTAAAGCACTTAAAAAATTTAGCAATTTTTTCCGCCTTGCCTAGTCCACATGCTCTTGTTTTCTTGCAACAAGGTTTTAACAGAGCAACCTTGTGCAACAAGTTTGCCATTGTTCTGCTGAAATAAAGTGTGCACGGCAAATCTTTCGACCATTTTCAGTCACATTGAAAACTTGAAAATCGTGAAATGACCCAATATTCTACTACTTTGGTTTATCCGGAAGCGAGAAAATATTGTCCCTCAAGAATAGCTGGCTGTAAGAATCGAGTCATAAAAATGTCCTGTGGAAAAGATACGCCTGCTTATTTTTCCCCAAGATAGCTTTTGATCTCGATTTTTTTAAATTTATGCTCTCTAGAGCATGTTCTGTCATTATTGCATAAATAAATAGGAAAAACGATTTTTTAGTTTTGAAAGTGAATTTTTTTCTTGTTTCTAATTTCTTTTTTTTCTAATTTCTCTTTTTCTAATTTCTCTTTTTCTAATTTCTCTTTTTCTAATTTCTTTTTTTTCTAATTTCTTTTTTTTTTAATTTTTCGTAGTTATTTAGATTCATTCCAGTAGTTTTATTTTTAGTTTCGCTAGAAGCATTTAGGATCCGTCTCGGGGAAAATTGTTTATTAAAATTGCTACACTGAAGTAGGACGCATTTAAATTCTCACTCGTGTTTCGATTTCGATCGGAAAAATGGAACAAATTTTATCAATGAAAGTGGAGTTATAGAAAAAGGAGAATCTCATAATGATTATTGCTTTTGAGAAACAAATCGTGTGGAGAATTCTTAATAACCACAGTGATGCCGGCTGTTGCAGTTTGTCCTAGTTTTCCTACAATACGATTGGCTTAAAACTCAGGAAAACTGCACCCACACTGTTTAAAAGTGCAATAAAATGCTCTGGAATTCACGTAGCGAATTGTGCGATATTTCATATTAACGCAACGTTTTTTATTTATTTTCATTTTATTCATCTAATGATTATTTAATTAGGGAAAATTTCCACACACTGCTATTTGTGACACTGAAGTTCGCAACGTTTTTTTCATTCATAAAAAATCAAGAAACGATTTTTTGCCTTGGAATCTAAAATATTAATTTATAACTAGCGCAATACTATCAATCGCTAACGCTCGATCGATTGTATTTATTATTTGTTATTAGAATTATTTATTATTTTTTACTTATAGACATATTATATAGAATGTCTTTGATTTTATTGTGTATTACTTATAATTATTATTTTAATTAAGAAGCATTTATTATGATTCTTAATTAAAATAATAATAAGATAAATAAGAAGTATAATTATAATGAAGCAATGATTAAAAACAAATTTGTTTTTTAGTTTTTGCAAAAAATGTTGCAAACTCCATTGATGCAAATATAAAGATCCGAATATCCGAATGAACAAAATTTTTATCTATTTTTAAAAATTCAGATTTGGCGTAAAATATTACTTTATGTAACAGTTATTAACTTTTTTGATATTGTTTAAATTGATGTTATTTATATTATTGTTGTTCGTTTTCAATACAAAAGTAAATTTTTGAAAAACTGAAACGAAAAGAAAATAGTACAGAACGTTCCGAACTTTAGAAACATATATGCAAATCAAACATGGAATTTTAAAACTCTAGACTGAAAGTAGACTTTGATAATTTGATACAAATTTAGTGAATATAGTAAATATAGGAAATATAATAAATTATATTTAGTATGTGCATAAATATCACATTTAGTATATCCATAAATATCATATTTATAGTAAATATAGTCCATAAATATCACATTTAGTGTATCCATAAATATCACATTTAGTATATCCCTAAATATCATATTTATAGTACATATAGTCCATAAATATCATATTTGTAGTAAATATAGTCGCCATAAATATCATATATATTTCGTAAATAATATACATATTTCGTATATATAGTCTGTTAAATGCAGTAGAATTTTACGCACATTTCCGTGTGAGGCTTTTAAAAATTCATCGGCATGTGTATGTTATCGGTGTACAGAACACTCGCCTCTCCATTATACATTTACAGTCATAACCTTGTGTAAAGCATTGTTCACTCCTCCCTTGTAAATTTACAACTATAATCGTATTCCCTATGAAAACACACTTCTCTTGCATAGATTATAACTCGGATTATAAACACAAGACCAGGATTATATGTATATGAGTCGAGAGAAAGAAAGTCAAGACTCTAGATAGCCTATCCTCTAGAAAGTCATGAAAGTTAAAATTCCAAGTTGAATTCGCTCATAGATTGTTATTTTTCATTGAAAATTTAAAAATCATGATCTTTGCTTCTTGAGGTTGCCATCATTTTGAGGTCAGGTAGATTGCCTTTCTCAATTTTCAGTATTTTGTCGAAAATTCATCATCAATATTGTTTCCTTGTTTTCTCAATATTTGTTCTTAATTCGTAATTTTCGGTTTTTTGGTCACTGGTTATGTAAATTGTGTAATTATGATTGCTTAAATTGCAAATGTTTCAATTTCAAATGTTCCAATTGCTAATGTTTCAGATGCAAATGTTTCAGATGCAACTGCTTCAGTTGCAAATGTTTCAATTGCAAATGTTTTAATTGCAAATGTTTCAATTGCAAATGTTTCAATTGCAAAGGTTTAAACTACGAATGTTCCAATTGCACACTTAAAAATACTAAAAGATGACAATTACCCCGCTCCAGCCGTAAGGAAGGAAGCCCTTGTGCTCTGTCCAATTACTGGAGTCCACGTAAAACAGACCCGCAGTCATGATGAAGACCCAAATGGCCAGATTTATAGTATTTAACACGTTGTTAAACATGAGCGATTTTTTTACTCCTGCTGCCATCAGCAGCATCATTAGCAACGTAATAACGAACGCGAGAAAATCTGGTGGTCGTCCTGCAACAAAAGCTTCAATTAGTTTCATCCTCCAATTACTGCAATTGATTATCTGTTGAATATATTTTCTATTTTAACGAAACATTTGCTAGATCGAACAATACTGTTTTGGTAAAACAACTAAACGTTTTATTATACCGTTACATCCACAACAAACTGTTTTTCAGAAAACAGTTTGTAGAACCCTTTGTCAGATGAAACAGTACAGCTTTGGTAAAACACAATAACGTTTTGTTATATCCATATCTGTTTCCTTAGTTTCAATAAAACAGTCATTAGGACATTAATAAATTCCATATCTGTTTCCTTAGTTTTATCAAAAAAGTCATTAGGAGATTAATAAATTTCCTTTTTATTCAATCTGAATTAGGAACCATTTACAAATAAGTGCTATCGTCTATTTGCAATTTTTCAAAACTTAACGCTCTCTTGGAATATTAAACGCTTTTAAATTTTGAAAATTGAACACTCAATTTTGGGGAATTGAGTGTGACAAAAATAAAATAATATAAAATAAAATAATATAAAATAAAATAATATAAAATAAAATAATATAAAATAATATAAAATAATATAAAATAAAATAATATATAAAATAAAATAATATAAAATAAAATAATATAAAATAATATAAAATAAAATAATATAACATAAAATAATTTAAACACTCTCTTTATTATTAACTTTAGTTTACTAACTTTCTGTCTCAAATGAAGAAATTATTATTTTAATCAGACATGGCACAAATAGCCAAGAAGCTAAAAAGTAACTTCTTGTTTATTATATTTATGAGGTCGTTTACTTTTGGATACGTCTTGTCGCTGGTTCTTAATTTAAATTTCCATTCAATAAAGATACACAAATCTAATCTTAATTTTGTTTACATTAAATTTATTTTAATCAATCAAAGATATCTTAAGTATTACAAAGCGTATTAATAATTTTACAATCCCCTCAAATGTGGAAAATTGAACACTAAAATGCGGAACGTGATTTAAGTTTGTCTGAAATAGGATTGGAATCAAAGGGTAAAAATTGGATTCGTAACCCTTCTATTGTGCAGTATGTTCATTTTGATCGGGACACCTTGTATAGGAAAAAAGTCGTCTGTATTCTGAAAGCAATTTCCTATGCTAGGGGTAGAATTAAATTAGGTGATTCATGACATGGAACGAAGATAAATCACTAGACTTGGAGAATGAATAGGCAATCTTGGAAGACAAAGATATAGCTTCACGACAAAGCTTTCACTCTCTGATCATAATTTTACCAACTATATCTATAGTTGAACTTTCTTTGAGTTCTCTTTTTCAACAAAGAAATTTGATTAACTACCTTTGATTAGACTAATGGTTCCAGGATCATTAGGATCCAGGTCTAGGAATCGATAAAGAAACGAATCTAAACAAGCTTTTCTTATTGTTATAGTTGTTATTGTTATAGTTGTTATTGTTATAGTTGTTGTTTTCTTCTGTTATTATTTTTTTTTTATTTTCTGTAGACCAAGTTTGTTACAGAATTTGTTTATTGTTTTTATTGTTTATTTGGACGTTTATTTGACGCGTTTATTTGAACCAGATACTGATAAAAATTTTTCTTCAGGATTTAGTATGAGGGTATGTGCTCCAAGTTGCTGATAGTATCGTTTCCATGTTAAAGAAAAGATCGCGTGATGCAAACTGCCATGTTTTTGCAATTTTTCCATGAATCGTTAACTGTAATAATACACCTGTTGTTCATATTGTTTTTGCAATTATTAACATTCATGAAAGTCTGCCGAAAATCGTTTTCCAAAATCATGGAATATATTTTCGAAATAAACTCGCAGAATATTTTCTTTCGAGGCGAATATTTTTTTCGAGAATATTTCTTTCGAGGAGAATATTTTTTTCTAGAATATATTTTTTCGAGAATATTTTTTTCGGGAAAAATTTTCTGCGAGAGATTTTTTTTTCTTTTCCCGAGAAGTAATGAAGCAACTAAATAAACAACTGTTGGAAAGTAAATAAATTTCACAGTACGGAAAGTTTAAAAATCCGATCTAACATTGTTTGGCTTTTTTTTACGTGAAATTCAACCTTGCAAATCTAATCAATCAATTCTACACACCCGTGTAAAGCCAGATCAAATACTTGGCGAATAAAGCTCAGCGGGAAACATCTCCAAGGAATTTCGGTATCGCTTATATCTTCAAATAAATTTCTTCCTTTAATCTCGTTATTTATCTTTCGGCTCACCAATGAATTATGTTTTTAATAAAATTTTAAATAGTTTGTATATGTACAGAAAGATAAATGGAAAATTAATGTGAATCGAAAATTGTATAAGTACTTTAAAATTGAAAAATATTTTGTAGAGGATATGTATATTTATACAATATTTATGAAATTTTACGTTTTTATAACATTTATACTATAACTCAAAACAATACATAACTATAACAAAAAAACTCTACTAGCTGCAAAAACTCTCATTTTGAATCTAATTGAAAAAATCTCTTCAAAGAGTTTCTTAATGCGATTTTTCGATTCTTTTTAATTTTCAATTTAAATTAACATTTTTCAAACAGATTATGTAAAGTATCTGTAGTTTTTTTTTGTTTTGTGTAAACGTTTTGCATAAGAACGTAGCACACTTTCGTGGAGCTTTGGTAAATGTTATTTACACTTGGTTTTGGATGAGTTCCAGGTGGAGTTGCATTTGGGAAGTCGTGTTTCCATATGTGCAAAGTGTAACTCTGTATATGACCGCAATTCAAAGCGAATAGTTATTTAGAAATATCGCTTTACTATGCAAATCCAGTTTTATTGTATATAAGTAACATTACTCTATGCGAAGTTAGTTTTCTTAAAGAAACATTAGTCCATGCAAAGTTAGTTTTCTTAAAGAAACATTAGTCCATACGAAGTTAGTTTTCTGAAAGCGATATAAAAGGATAAAATCATCCAAGTTGAAAAATAGCAGAGAAAATTAGTTTTTACGAGCATAATAACTATGGAAATGATCATAAAGTTCTCCTCCAGGATATTTTCGAACAATAATTTATTTCCCATTAAGTTGAATGAAGTATAAAGGTAAAAGTCTTAAGACTCAAATATGAAAATATATTGTGTATAATGCCGCGGAAACAATTTCTCCCAAGTTTACTTTGCTAAACAGCAATATTTATCGTAGCAGTTCGTTCATGAGTTTATAAATTTTTAAACTCAATTTCTTCTCGTCTCCAAAACGTTTCCATTGTTAGTTACTTTTTAAAATTGCTTCTTGTTAACTTTTTTACTTTCTTTTGTACAATTTTGCGGTTTTGGTCAATTCTTAAGTTATGGCATCAATTTTTGACGGTTTGTGTAAAACCGTAACTGTTTTCGTCAACGTGTAATTGGTTTTGTCAACTGTTGACTGTTCTCATCAACTTTTGACGATTTTCATCAACTTTTGATGATTTTTATCAACTTTTGACGATTTTCATCAACTTTTGACGATTTTCATCAACTTTTGACGATTTTCATCAACTTTTGATGATTTACATCAACTTTTAATGATTTTTATCAATTTTTGAAGATTTTCATCAATTTTTTACTGCTTTCAACAACTTTTGAGGGTTTATATTTACTTTTATCAGCTTTCATTTTAAATTGTGACTGTTTTTGTCAACTTCTGATGGTTTTAATCAACTTTGTGACGTTTTATTACAGTTTTGGTCAACTTTAGAATTTGTTATTAATTTTTTACGGTTTTCAACACAGACTTTGTTAACTTTTGACGTTTTTAATTAACTTCTGCCTCATTTCGTCAACTTTTAACTACAGTTTTCATCGACTTTTAACAATTTTCATTAACTTGTGGCGGTTTTATATAACTTTTGACTATTTTTACTAACTTCTGACTGCTTTAGTCAAATTCTGACGGTTACTATCAACTATTCACGACTTTCATCACCGTTTTCATCAACTTTTGATTGCTTTCATCAACTTTCGATGGTTTTCGGCATCTCCTGATGAGTTTTTATTAATTCCTGACTGTTTTTATCAACTTTGATGTGGTTTTTATCAAATTTTCATAATCTTTTGACTATTTTTATCAATTTTTGAAGGTTTACACAATAGTTTTTTCAAATGGCGGCGGTTTTCATCAACTTTTGACTATTTTCATCAACTTTTGACTATTTTCATCAACTTCTGACTATTTTTATGGACTTTTGATGGTTTTCATGAACTAGTGACTTTTTTTTTGTAACTTTTGACTATTTTTATCAACTTCTGACTACTTTAGTCAAATTCTGGCGGTCACTATCAATTATGGATGATTTTTGTCACAGTTTACATCAAATTTTATCTATTTTCATCAACTTTCGGCGGTCTTCTTAAACTTTTAACTGTTTTAATTAATTTCTGACTCTTTTTTGCAACTTCTGACGTTTTTCATTAACTTTGGACTGTTTTAACAATAGTTTTTGTCAACTTCTAACGATTTTCATCAACTTTTGACGGTTTCCGTCAACTTCCGATAAGTTTTTATTAATTCCTGACGTTCTTTATCAATTTTGTGATAATTTTTATCAACTTGTAACTGGTTTTTTCAACTTCTGGTGTTTCTCATCAATTTTTGACTATTTTCATCAACTTCTGACGGTTACTATTAACTGTTAAAAGGTTTCACCACCTTTTTCATCAACTTTTGACAGCTTACATCAATTTCTGACATTTCTCATCAACTTTTGAACATTTTTATCAACTTTGGAAGATTTTTATAACAGTTTTTATCAACTGCTGACGATTTTAATCATTTTTTGTTTATTTTCATCAACTTGTGATGGATCTAACAATAGTTTTCATCAACTACTTACGGGTTTTATCAATTTTTGATCATTTTTACAAATTTCTGACTGTTTTTGTCAAGTTCTGATTGTTCTTCTCAACTGCTGACGATTTGCATCAAAATTTGCATCAAATTTTAACTTTTTTCATCAACTTCAGACTGTTTTCATTAACTTATGACTGTTTTCGCTATCTTCTGATGATTTTTATCAACTATCGTCGATTTTTATTACAATTTTCATTAACTTTTGATATTTTTCATCAAGTTGTTGCTGTGTTTGTCCTATTTTGGCAGTTTTTATCAACTTTTTTACATTATCCATTAACTTCTGATTGTTTTATTAACTTTTTACAGTTTTAATCACATTTTTCATCAACTTTTGACTATTTTGTTAAAACTGTGACTGTTTTCGTTCACTTCTGATGTTTTTTTATTTACTTCCGATTGTTTTTTCATCTTTTCATCAACTTTTGACTTCTTTCATATCAACCTATGATTGTCCTTATCAACTTTTCACAATTTTCATCCCAGTTTTCATCATCTTTTGTCTTCTTTCCTCAACTTTGACGTTTTTTATCAACTTGTGACACTTTTCAACTTCTGACTCTATTTTATTAACTTTTGACTGTTTTAATCAACAGTTTTGACAGTTGTAATCAACTTTTAAATTTTTTCATCAACCTGCGACTTTTTTTTATTTACTTCTAACATTTTTAATTTCTACACGCCTATGCCTGTAGAATTCCCGGTGCACCTTGGAATTAGCATTATTGTTTTTATCCAGAATTTTAAGACAGCTTTTCTCACAATCTATAAAGAACAGTAAAGAATTACTTCTTTTGGTTTTTTCCAAAAAAATTCAATTTTCTCTTCTCAAGATGCAAATTTCCGGTTTTAATTGTCATATCTCGAGGATTTTTTCTTTACTTTAAATTGAGTTCCAAGTTGTTAACTTTTATGTTTTATTCTTAGGAGATTTGACGATTATCATTTATAATTGGAGCAGGTTCGAAGAGAACTAAGAATAGGAGAAAGGAAAAGAAGGTTCAAGGTGGTAGGTGCAGTTGAGCAAGTTGATGTGTCAGAGTGTATGTGGTTCAGATCGGATCGATGGGGTCCACAGGTGCCAGACCAAGAACCATTTGCGCAAGCGTCCTTTAACAATATTCTTCTCTGTCAAGTACACTTGCACTCTATGTTCCTTGAAAACCCTCTACACGCAGACTCGCCTCTGACACGTGAAACCACCAAAAGAAATTAAAATGTTGTTTTCCCATGCATGAACTTTTGCCAAAACGAATACATCCATTTAGATGGCTCACCACTTTTAACTCTTTTCCTTTCACCTACATGTACTTTTTTATCCTCCCAATTTACACTTGTGCTTTCCAGGCACCATTTTTAAACAATTTTTGCTCTTATTTTCTCACTCTCTCTCTCTTTCTATCTATTTATCGAAAACGTACATTTTATAAAAAAGAACTTTCTTCAAATGTTTTTGATTCGAAAATTATTTGAATTGTTTTTAATTATTTTCAGAAATGTTTTCAATTCTTCTCAAAAATGTTTTCAATTCTTTCTAGAAATTGTTTGAATTGTTTCTCGAAATTGTTTGAATTATTTTTCAAACACCTTTTTTTATTATTACTTTTTAAATGAAGAAAATTTTAGTTGTTTTTTGCAAAGTTTTGCTTTTTGGAAATGTTTCGAATCGTAAAGTTCTTTTTCGAAAGTGTTCGTAATTAAAGTTGATTGGTTATTGGTTTATTTTTCTTAGAATGCAATTAAATCTTTGTTTATTCATGCAGAGCTCGAATAAAGTTTGAATTAAAGTTGCGGTTAGAGTTGAAGACTTTTTGTCCAATGTAAAAATAATCGATTCTATTGTTTTGAAAATTGTCGTAAAGTCTTTGATAAAGGTGAGAGGATTTATGAGGATATTGAAAAAGCATCAAGCATCGAGTATTTAAAGATTTTATCTCTGTTAAAGTTGGAGTTGGATGCAACATTCTCACACGTTTGTTGTTGATGCGAAAAGTGCATTTCACACTTGCAATCGATTTATTTTTCCGTCAATCGACCTACTTCCTTGGTGCGAATTCTAGCCAAGAATATACGAGTCCTATGGTTAGTGTTATAGATATCTAGATGAATCCTGAACCAGGAGATCAAGCGTTACGAGTATAAAATCGTAACTACGATGGGATTATCAGCTTTTGTTAGGCTTTAAAACCAGTGAAATACGTTTTATTGTCGAAAGCTTTCTCGTTTTTTATGACGGATTAAGGAATATAACATATATTTGTTTAAAAATGTTGTTGCGGTCGTAGCGCAGTCATTTTTTATATTCATCTTGAGCTTTATTGCTTTTAATACCCTGTTGCTTCTTTTTCCGATTTTCTTCCTTTTCTGAATAAAGGTGTAGCAAATTTAACAGTTATATTTTATTTTCTTTTATTTATATTTATATTATAACCTTATTAACCTATATTATATGTTATATTATAACCTTATTAACCTATATTATATGTTATATTATAACCTTAGTCGATATCAACATATCTCATGTATCATATATATTAATTTATCAACAATCAAATATCGAAACGGTTTTTTGTATTATAAAATATAAACGTTTTTCTTTGAAAACGTTTGTGGTATATTTACGTATATTAATGCATTAATATACGTTTTTTGAAGTTCTGAACGTTCAAATGAACTTTTAAACAATTACGGAAGATAAGAATGAGAGGATTTTTGAGAATCTTACCCCGAATTTTTGATATACGAAAATTGAAGATGAAAAATGAAAAAAAAGAAAGTTAAGTATAGCAGAGTGGTTGGTTGTGTGTTTTAAAATGAAATTTGTTGCTACTTGTCCAATTTTAGGGACGATAAAGTTGCATTTGAGGAAGGTGAAACATATTGATGAAAAGGATGAGAGGGAAATTTGTCGTCTGTAAAAGTGGAAAGAAATGAAGCGACCGATCGTAAATGCCGTCAAGTCCTTTTATTTCTTTTGAAAGTTACCCAAGAGAAATCAGCCAATAGTATCAAGAACGTCTTGAGCTTCTCTTTTTCATGAAATGAACACAAAAATGTCATCATTAACTTTTCCTTTCGTTTCTTTATATATTTTCTTCACAATCAAAGCGTTTTTTTGACACTTGTGCTCTTTCTCATGCTTTTTGCATTTCAATTTGATACTTTTAAGTTAAGCATTTGAAGGATGTTTTAAGCATTTGAAGGATGTTTTAAGCATTTGAAGGATGTATTAAGCATTTGAAGGTGTCCAAATTCAAAGTTTGAATTTTGGATTCTTTCCTCTTTGAAGGAGATTTGGAAATAAAATTTGAGACAGAAAAGTGAGATCGGAAAGGGTATGATAAAATTTGGAAAAATGTGTGTTATTGGATATTATTGGAATTTAAATGGAAAATTATGTAAAATTTAATGGGATATTTTAGAATCAGAAGTTTAATGAACATTCAGTGAATGAGTGTTGTACTGTATAATGTAGCTTGTTAAATGGGCAAAGTTCAACGAGTCGAGTGAAACGTGTGTAAACATGTATGTAGAGTTTATTGTCTGAAAGAGGCTGTAATGTGTAGATTTGATAGAGTCCTTTTCCGACATTATACAAAGCCATTTTAGTTCAGAGACCTTTGAGTCACTGAAACCATTACCGCAGATACTTGCTCCAACTAGTTCAAGTTTCGTTCCAAGTTTTCTGCAATTTTGAAGCAACTTTGCTACAACTTTGCTGCAACTTTGCTGCAACTTTTCTACAACTTTTCTACAACATTTCTACAACATTTCTACAACTTTGCTACAACTTTTCTATAATTTTGCTACAACTTTGCTGCAACTTTTCTACAACTTTGCTGCAACTTTGCTGCAACTTTTCTACAACTTTTCTACAATTTTGCTACAACTTTGCTGAAACTTTTCTACAACTTTGCTTTTATCGACGATTTTCTAGAATGATAAATAGATTCATTAAACAAAGCCTTTGCCCGAGTTTTTAATCTCAGAGTAATTTATCTTCGTTACATTTCCATACAGAAGTCCTTTATTGTATTTTCCACAGGGTTGTGATTTTTTAATTAATTTAGTCACCGTTGGCATTTGATGTTCATAGAATAAAGTTGTGTTAATGAAATTATTCCCATTGTGTTAGAATATAGTAATAATAATTAAAAGGGTATTGAATTTAAATTATTGAATTTAAATTATTGAATTTAAATTATTGATCTATTCTTTTCTCCTCCGATAGAGCAGACATTTCTTACGTATTTCGGAACACAATATTATTTTATTTCGTGGGACTGTGTAATTAATTTAAAAATAGCACATCTGTAAAAAGAAGAATCACTATAAAAGTGTCTACAAAGTTATACTTCTTTTTCCAGTGATACAAGTATGATGTACATTTATGTGCTCATTTTTTCAGATGCTCGTTTAATGCAATAATCATAAATAAGTAATGTAAGGGTCATTTGTGATCCATTGATAATGGAAATTCAACATAAACATGACGGAGAGTTATTTGAACAAATGATGACAAATTGTTATAAGTATAATGATGATGGTTATATCGATTGCACATTATAGCCGCGTGTGTATTTCTAACACCTTGATTGTTTTGATGCTGTGAAAACGAGTTGTTAACTTAGTTATTTCCTCATCATTTTTATCGATCTCGCGTGTGAAAACATTCAGGAAAAAAGACCTCTTGAAACAATACAACAATTCACATTTTTGCGTATTGAATATTTATCTCTGAATAAGATAAACATCCAATTCTCTTTTAATCCGAATTCTATTTTCATTGATTTGATTTTATTCAGTAATACTTTTCTTCAGTAATACTTTTATTCAATTTACTTATTTTGTTTTCACTTTATTCAATTGTTAACAAAAGTGAATAACAAAAGTGTAAATTGTTGTTGACAAAAGTGGTAAATTGAATATAAAATGATTATAAAAAAATTATTACTGAATACAAGTATTCATGTTTAATTATAATGACAAAGAAAACACTCGAGACTTAATTCTATCGAAATATTAATAGAATATATTAAATGTATTTGAATTTAATTCGAAATGATTGTTTTTTTCTTACCAAAAAAGGTGCCAACACTGTTGCCTATTGCTCCGGAAACGGCACCATTCGCCAAGGCATCCAAACAAGCGCTAAGCGCACAGGCACACGCACTCGTACCTATAAGATACTCCAGCACCATGTTCCAACCAATAATGAATGCTATTAATTCCCCTACTGTCACGTAGCTATACATATACGCGCTGCCAGTCGTGTGAGGCACTCTGACACCAAACTCGGCATAACAGGCTCCTAAAGACAAGAAAACACATTTTTAAAACAACCATTCAATTTTTGATAACAACTATGAAATACCACTTTTATTACATTGAATCCAAAATCATTTCTCTCAAGTCAGCGAAAATTGGGACAAATTTTACAACTTCATTTAAAAACATTTATTCTAATTATTATTCCAATTATACACATTTATTTATAATATTTATTTATATTATTATACCACATTTATTCCAACAATATATTTTTACATTCTCATAAAAAATGAGAGTGTATTTTTATTAAAATTTAATAAATTTAAAAAATACAAAACAATTAATTTTTATATCCACCGATATAAAAATGTTTGTTTAAATCAGAAAAATATCCATTTGATAAACGGTGAAACAAATCTTTGTTTAGTTCAAATAAACATTTATTTGATTCAACCAAAATTATGACCAAGCTGAAGTCCACGTTTCTGATCAACTATTTAAACGAAAAATATTTTTCTATTTATTTTTCCTTTCCAATTTTTATCTCAAAAGATTTTTTGAAAATTTATTTTATTTATAATTATTTATTAAACTTATTATTTTTTATTTTGTTTTTAACAAATTTCGTTAAAAAATATTGTAATAAAATATTTTGTTTTTAACAAATTTCGTTAAAAAAATTGTAATAAAATATTTTTATAATATTCCGCTTGGTGACGTATTAATTTTTTTAATCGTTGACAAAACGTTGCGGACTTCAACCAGGCAAATTATGATTGATTGAAACAAACAACATTTTGCAAGAATTAATTATATGCTTGATTTAAAGAAATTTTTCCCAGTGCGCTGGATCAAGTTTCCTCTCAGTAAGCTTTAACTCTTTTTTTTCAGTAAGAAAAGTTTCCATGAGAAACTTTTGTGATTTTCGTCTCCCTTATTTTCAAAAATTTGAATTTTGCCTGCATTGTGATTCCCGAATACTGAAAATTGACCTCATTCAAATTTCAAGTATAGACTTGGAAAATTGCATACCATGTGTATGAATTTGATAAATCCAAATTTCAAAGCGTTGAAAATAAGTGGCAACCAATAACGGAAATTTGAACACAAGCGAATGTAAAAGGCGGGTTGTAATCGTGAAATTAGGGCACTTTATGAAATTGAACATACAGTAAGGAAGATGTAAAAGCATAAAGTAGAAAAAAACAAGCATAGTCAGACAAACTCGGTAAGAAAGATTTAAAGTCAGACGATTTAAAGTCAGTAGAAGAAGCGATTGTAGTCAGACTGACGTAGTAAGAAGAAATTAAAAAGTAGAAAAAGCAAACAGAGTCAGACAAACGCAGTAGAAAAGATTTAAAAACAGACAGTAGAAAAATCCATCATATTCAGACAAACGCAGTAAGAAAAATCTAAAACCAGAAAGTAGAAAAAGCTAACATAGTCAGAAAAAAAGGAATTAAGATTTAAAACCAGCCAGTAGAAAAAGCAAGTATAGTCAGGCTTAGAAAAGATTTAAAAGTAGAAAAAGCTATTATAGTCAGACAAACGCATTAAGAAAGATTTAAAATCAAACAGTAGAAAAAGACACTATATTCAGACAAACGCAGTAAGAAAGATTTAAAACCAGACAGTAGAAAAAGCTAACATAATCAGACAAAAAGGAATTAAGATTTAAAACCAACTAGTAGAAAAAGCAAGCATAGTCAGGCGTAGAAGAGATTTAAAACCAGACAGTAGAAAAAGCTATTATAGTCAGACCAACAGAGCAAGGAAGGTTTAAAATAAAGCAGTAAATAAAGCAAAAATTGTCAGACCAAATGAAGCATTAGCTTGCTTCTTCTACTGCCTTATTTTAATTCTTTTTTGATTCTTTGGTCTGACATTGCTTGCTTTTTCTACTTACTGGTTTTAAATCTTGTTGGTCTGACTATGTTTTTGTTCTTTCTAGTTTTTAATTTTGTCTTACTGTGTTTGACTATATTTTTTTCTCTACTGTCTGACTTTAAATCTTTCTTACTGCGTTGGTCTGACTCTGTTTGCTTTTTCTACTTTTTAATTTCGTCTTACTGCGTTTGTCTGGCTATGCTAGCTTTTTCTACTGTCTGGTTTTAAATCTCACTACGTCAGTCTGACTGTATTTGCTTTTTCTACTATCTGACTTTAAATCTTTCTTACTACGTCAGTCTGACTACACTCTCTTTTTCTACTGTCTGACTTTAAATCTTTCTTACTGCGTTGGCATGACTGTGTTTGCTCTTTCTACTTTTTAATTTCTTCTTACAACGTCAGTCTGACTACACTCGCTTTCTCTACTGCCTGACTATAAAACTTGTTTGTCTGACATTGTTTGCTTTTTCTACTGACTTAAAATCTTCCATCCTGTATATTGTAAATATAATTATATTCTAACATTTTAATAATTAATAAAAGTCCATCGCAAGTGGGTGATTATACACGAATTGTTGAAATTTGGATTAGCTTACACACTCGAATTTCAACTGAATAGGAATAATCCTACTTATTGTTCGTTCAACTTATGCAAATGGCCATTAATTTCGCAATAAATAATTGTAGCTCAAATAATTGCATTGTCAATGAAAGAGTGGAATTATTAGTTTAGTTTGCGCAATTGTGCCAAGTAACCTACTTTTCAGAATTACAATTTATGTAACAATTTTGATCTGATTTTAATTGAGTCTCTTTTGCCAGGCTGAAAAAGCGAGATTCTCCCGAGGAATGCACTTTTGTTGGCACAAGTTTTCCTCTTTTCATTTCTTTCTCTCTTTCTTCCTTGATGGAACTAGAAATTCTCTACCGCCTTTTTGTGCCAGTGTATCGTATAGACCTTTAAATAAATAATCAGAAAGTGTCACGAAATCCCATCCGACGTGTAACTTTCCAAACATTAATTTTGATCCGACCACAAGTGTACAGAACATCTTCCCCTCAATCGTAAACTAGAGTTCTTAATAAATAATTTATAGCGCTGCATACATTGAAGTAAAAACGGTGTAAAAATAGTTTTTCTTTCAAACGAAAATAAAGCACGAAACGTGTCTGATAGGAGTTGACTATTACTACTGAATTTTCTCACTAAATCTGAATCAGTTGTGATAAAGAAACGTCTTTTTCTTTTCAAAATAAGAAAATTTATGATTATTCATTTTTTATTATTATTATTATTATTATTATTATTATCCTTATTATTATTATCATTATTATCATTATGTTATTTATTTTTATTTATTTTATTTTAACAACATTATTATCATTATTATCATTATGTTATTTATTTTTATTTATTTTATTTTAACAACATTATCATTATTATCATTATTTCAATTATTTCTTTAGTTCTAAAACATTATGAAATGTTAAGATTAATAATCTATAATTAACTCAGCGGTGTTTAAAATTAAAATTATTGTTTAAAGGGATATATAAATGTTCTTGCAACATATTATATATAATTTAATTTAATTTAGTATACGTAGAAGTGAAAATGTAAAAACTGGAAGTTCGTTCAAAACCGAAAGGTACGGACTGTAAATAAATAATAATATAAAACATTATGATCACTTTTCAATTATCACAAGAAATTAGTCACATGAATTTGTCTATACTACTGAGTCTGACTATTAGAGGGTACTACTACTACGTTTTTATCTTTTATAGTGTACCGTTCGCTTTGAGTTACATATTTGTTCCGCAAATACCGTAATTAAATATTAATTAATATTAGTTCGTATCAATATTGTAAGATTTTGGTGAAAACGAACTGAAATCAATAATGGATCCAATAAAGCTAACCATCGAATCAATTTGTGCCAGGCTATTACATAAACGATAAGTGATTACAGGTGATACAGACAGATCACACTTACACGAAATTGTGGAAGCTTCCTCATTTAATCACTATTAATTTGAACTATCGTTAGCCAATAAATGATCATAATTAAAATCTACTATTCCCTTTTAATCGTTAATTTTTAATTAAAAACTTAATCTATTTTTATCGTTATATCCATAAAAAATTACTATTTTGCTAAAAAATTTACTGGTTTGCTAAAAAAATTACTATTTTGCTAAAAAAGTTACTATTTTGCTAATAAAAGTTACTAGTTTGCTATTGAAAATTAAAGGAAATTATATTTGCGTGCGCGTATTATTTAGAAAAGTATAAATTATTACTTTAAACATAAAAGTAAATTTAAAACGCATATACATATTTTTACGTTAATTATTTTTATTTCTTTTGTTTTTTATTTTCCATGTTTTTTACTTTATGCACTGAAAATATTCTGGTATATTTTTACTTTATATTTTTACATATATTTTTATTTTATATTTCTATTTCATATTTTCATTTTATATTTGTATTTTATATTTTCATTTTACATTTTTGTTTTATATTTTCATTTCATTTTTCTACTTCATATTTTCATTTTATATTTTCCTTTTATATTTTCATTTTATATTTTCATTTCGTGTTAATTCTATTTCGAATTTTTCCATCAATTTTTACAAAAAAGACGAAAATAATCCATAAAACATAACACCTTTGTGTCACTTAGCGTTGGCACGTATTAAAGAACTTTTCCAGAAACGCCCAGTCATAATTTCCCGAAAGTTTCTTGGTATAATACTTTGAAAATTGTAGCTTATCTGTTACACAGCGAAGATTGAAATTTTTTTAATTAATATTCCGCGCTCGTAAATCAATGCAAAAGTTGAAAAAAATCTCTTAATTCAAAAGTTGATTTTATTGTTTAGCAAGAATTTATGCGTAATTACTCTGTCAGTCTGTAAAAGTGCTAATTAAGGCTCTTATTTTCTTGAAAGCAAATTTTTAATCAAATCACAAGCGTGTCTGTAATTATAGGACGTAAAATTCAATCTCGAGATAAAAATAACGTTTGACTGTGAAAAATAATAAAAGAAGGAAACATGTTGAGTATTATACAGATGATAAGGTTCTACTTGAAAAAGAAAAAAGAAAAAAAGAGGAAGTAACTGCTTTCGGAGAGTTTTCATCCCTAAAAGAGGGATCTAGCTGCACGCTTCCATATAAGAGCAGCAGCATCCCAAACCCCAAGGGAAAATGATTTATTTTAAAATGGCTTTTCCAAACATTTAAGTCTTGGAGCTATAGAGAATCATTTTAAATAATTGATAAACAGAAAAATGTCCCTCTCACTTAAGACTAGTCGAAACGTGATTTTTCATGCACATGCAAAGTTTTATGAAAATGGAAAAAATTTATTTCAAATAACAGTTTCGATATAATTTTTTTTATTCTTTATGATAGAAACTCTGCATTAGGAAATTTAATCAATATTGCGAAACAAAAAAATCATGCTGAAACTCGCAACGTTTTTTTTCCAATTAAATTTATGTTATTTGTAGATTTTTTATATTTTTATATTTTTAAAATATCTATTTACAATTTCCAAAGATTATATTTTGCACGAACTTTTCACGAATTTGGTGAAACAAAAAATATGAATGAGTAAAGAAATATTGGTTTTTAAACCAAAAGAAACTTTGTCAACGAAAAATTCTGTGGATAAGCAATAATAAATAAATAAATATTATTGCTTATCCACGGAATTTATTACTTTATTATTTTTTAGTATTTATAAATATTAAAAAATAATAAAATAACGGCGCTCAAGTTTGCAAAGTTTTTTTTTACGAAGCATAAAGAAACAAATGTCTACTATTCTCAAATTTTTTGAGATTTTTTTTATTTTTTGTTACAATTTTACAATATTTTTATTTACAATTTCTAAAGCTTATTTTTTGCATTATCTTTTCAAAATGTTTATAAATAAATACGGGAACAATGAACGAATGAACATAAAGTTTGTTTTTAATTTTTCGTAAAAGAAAAAAACGTACTGCACGCACTAAATTACATTCCTAGAGCAGCGACAAGTATTTCATTAGAATAACTATACTTTTCTACGATAGCTTAAAATTAAGCTACTTTAGAGAAACTTTTCGCTGTTACAGATAAAGACTTTTTCGCGTGTTAATTAAATTAGTGTTAGTTAAATTCGTTAATTAAATGAAGTTTGAATAGAAATAAAGTAGAATATTTAAATAGTTTATAAATATAAGTATAATAGTTAAATGGAAATACCGGAAAAAATTGAGGCCACTGCCGCAATTACAAACGAAATCACAACCCCGGGCCCAGCCACTGTACGTGCTACCATTCCCGCGACCAAATACATTCCTGTTCCTACGCAAGATCCCACTCCAAGGGATGTCAGGTCCAAAGTTGTCAGGCACTTCTGCAAAGTAAAAAAACAAATACTTAAAACCAGCTTTTCTTGCAAAAGTAATTAAAACTTAAAGAAGAAAAGCTTAGAGACTGTGCACGGAGTAAAATAGTTTAGCTAAAACAGCTAACTTGTATTCGCTGCAAGTATTATTATTTACAATAGCTGCAAGTTTTTTGTGCTTCGCTGTAAAAAGTAAATCTTATTTTAAGATAGGAAATAAGTCTTAATTTGCGTCGCGACATTTTTAAGACAGACCTTGTTGATTTTCAGATCACATCTTCTTTTCATTTACATTGTTGAAAACATACTAATAGGCAGACAAATCTTATTTTCAAGATAGCATTAATTTCAGACGTATCTTAAAATACGATTTTCTTTTTATTGCACGGAGAAAAGAGTTAGCTGTTTTAGCTAACTCTTAGCTATTCCAGCTAAATGGGTTTGCTATTATATGGATAGCAAACTTTTTTAGCTATAATAGCTAAGTATTAGCTAAAACAGCTAACATGTTTAGCTGTAGTAGCTAAGTATTAGCTAAAACAGCTAACATGTTTAGCTGTAGTAGCTAAATATTAGCTGTAGTAGCTAAATATTAGCTGTAGTAGCTAAATATTAGCTGTAGTAGCTAAATATTAGCTGTAGTAGCTAAAGGTTAGCAATCCATATAACAGCAAACTCATTTTTCTCAGTATGTGTTTTGTATATGTCAATAAATAAATATATATTCAAGGAAGTTTCAGTGCAATTAGAAAATGTTTAAAGTATATTTTTAAATATACTTTCAATTAATAATTTAAGCATTTTTTGAAATATTTTTGAATATTAAAAAATATGTTTTTTATTATTTATTATTCGTAGGTTATGCCTTTTGGCTTTGAACGAGCTTCCGTTACATTCATTTATTACAATAGAAATTACAATCTTAAGTATAGTAATTAATATATTGAATATTCAAAATCAGAAACTGGAATTAACAATTTTTAAAAGTTATTAAAAATTACTTAAGTACAAAGATGAAATTAAATTAGTTTAATGATTGAATTAATTAATATTAGATTAGATTAATATATATGAAATACAACAAAATGGTATATTCACGCATATATAACTATTTAAAAACAATGATATTGAACTTTGCAACGTTTTCTTTCGTTTTCAAAAAAATAAAAAGCCAATTTTTGATCACCTAGTTACCTAAATTATTAAGCAAATTCTTAAGTTGTAAGTAAATTATTAAGTACTTAGGTAACTTTTACTTAACTTACTAATTAATTCAGTAATTTTTACTTTTTTACTCTAACTCAACTATACTTAAGTAATTTTTACATAAGTTTTAGGTTCATTTCACTTGCGGTTTTTCTCCGTGTATGTATTCAAATCAAATATATTTTCACTTTACTATACAGTTGAACATATTCGCAGAAAAAACAAAATGTTAAATTTCAAGATGAACTTGGATTTTTACAGGCATATAGAATTCCAATTTCTCTTGGAATTTAGCAGGTGATGCATTGAAAAAAACATTTTGTTTTTTCTGTGTAAACATTTTTCTGAGTCTATAAAAAGATAAAACTTGCACGGAGGAAAATCACAAGTGAAGTTTACCTAACATACTTAAGTAAAATCTACTTAACCTCACTTAAGTAATTTTTACCTAATTTTTCAAATAAAATATACCTAAAATGTTAAGCAATATATTTCGAAAAAAATAAACTAGACTATTTACTCAAGTGGTTAGGTAAAAGTTACTTAACTTTTAAAAGCAGATTTCACTTCAGTGCTTCAGTAATTTTTACCTAACTCGTATATCTTAAGTTGTTAAGTACATTTTACTTAAGTATTATGTGGATTTCACTTGCTATTTCTCTCCGTGTGAGCGTCATATATTTTTTCAATATTAATAAAATAATATTGATAAAATAATGTTGATAAAATAATATTAATAAAATAATATTGATAAATTAATATTGATAAAATAATATTGATAAAATAATATTGATAAAATAATATTGATAAAATAATATTGATTAAATATTTGATTATTTATTTACTATTTTATTTATTTTCATATAACCAATTTTAATATCCAATTAAATATAATCATATTTAATCAATAAAATTAAATGAAATAAAAAATATTCATAAGATTGTAATTTGTCGGGTAATAAAGAAGCGTACCGGAAGCTCGTTCAAAGCCGAAAGGCATGAACTGTGAATAATAAATAATAAATAATATAATCATATTCATGTGGAAAATCCACTCTTGAACGTATGCAATAATCTTTCAGACAAATAATAATATACATATTAAATGACTTGGACGGAAGTAATTGACCTGAAAGGGTAAAAAGCGTTTTATGTTTTCACATATTGATCTTGTGTGATTAACTAAAGAGTCGGTATATAGCTATTAGTGTACTGATATTGTATATAGATATATAGGAAAACTAAACGTATGTGAAGGAACGTAATCGCAAACCCAGGTGTGCTCGAAATGATGCTAAATAAAAAATGAAACTGGAGCTTCTCTAATCTTTAGCAAGTGCCTACAACGTAAATATCATGCTAAACTGTAGCTCATAACAAAATAATTGTCCATACTGTGTCCATTTAGCTTTTAGAAAATATATCCTGTCGCAATCATTTTCTGAAAACTAATTTAGCGTCTCCAATGTATAAAATTTGAATAAAAAATGCTTTTAACGGAAGAAAACGCAAATGAGAACTTTTAACATTTTAAAATCTAGATATAATGTGTAGAAGAAAGGTAAACGTGCGTAATTTTTTTTCATTTGTGAATTCGTGGTTATTTTACTTTTTTTTGTTTGCACCGTTTTTTTGTTGCAATTTTTGTTTATTTAATCATTGTTCTAGGATTTATTTACCAACTTTTTAAAAAGATTTATATAAAATAGAAAAATAGAATCATTAAAAGTTGCGAATAAATAATTCAAAAGCAGCAATTTTTTTTTATTTTTCATTAACGAAAAAAAAACGTTGGAAGTTGAAGTTCGCAACCTTTTTTCATTTACGAAATATAAAGAAACAGATTTTTTTAAATTTTTATAATATTTATTTACACTTTTCAAAGATTATTTTTTGCGATATCTTGTTACAAAATTTTATTTTTAACTTTTATTTGTAACTCTCATTTGTTTATTTTATTTTTATTCTATTATCGTTTATTTTACTTTTCCATCATTTGTCCCTCATTCACTTTTTTTATTGTCAATTTCTTACCCATTTCATTTAATTTTCCGCTACTATAATTCAATTCTTGTTCACTTTTTTACGTTTCAAATGGATATAAAGAAAACAATAAAATATATATGATGATATGGATCTCTTTTTTAAACGAGAATTCTATTGTTATAGTGCGCATACGATTAAGTTGCGAGAATGAAGTTTATTAAGTACTATGGAAAATAGGCATTTTATATTCTTTTTAATGTTATTTAGAGTCCATTTAGTTGCTTTAACGAGATGTCTTTCGCACAGCTTCAATTTAATTAACAGTATTTTCTGAGGAAGATTGAAAACAATTTCTATTGAAGACAGGATAAGTCCATTTTAATTCAGTCAAGCTCGTCTTGAATATCCTTTAAACTAAATTTTTATTTCTTACTAACTTAACTTTCTTATTGAATTGCTCTTATTTTAGATAACATTTTCTTGTTCACCCGAAATTTTTATCAGGGAAAAATTATGATATGTGACGCGCTTCGACAAAAGGGACTTTAGATAAGAATTAAAATCGAATCTTTAATCAATAAGTATCATCAAACATAACCTATAATCTTTTACTTCTAAGGTCCCTTTCTTCGGAGCGCGACACATATTTATATTACATATTAGGATTATATTACAATATTACGATTACAATATTACGATTAAATTACAATATTACGATTAAATTACAACATTACGATTAAACTACAATATTACGATTAAACTACAATATTACGATTATATTACAATATTACGATTAAACTACAATATTACGATTATATTACAATATTACGATTATATTATTACAATATTAAGATTCTAAATCTAAATTAGTGAAAAGGGTGTAAATTTAAAAATACTTTTGCCAATTATTATTTTGCTGTTATTTACTCTCATGGAGTTGAAAGTCTAGATTTTATTTGTGATAAGTTTAGAATTCACTGTCGCTAAAAGATCTGTTATTGGCAAAGTTTGTGCACGCCTGGTAACCGATTGTGAACTAGTTTCAAACTTCTAAACGAAACAAGAATTGTTCCTTTGTTTCAAAGCACTAAGTTTTTTTCCGTTCGATCAAATCGTATTCGCGGTATAATCTTTGGTTGCATAAAAAACTGTATTTCTAATTGCACTGAAACTTTCGTATTTTTTTTTATTTATTTTTTTTTAGTCGCAAATTTTTAATTGCACTGAAACTTTCGTATTTTTTTTATTTATTTTTTTTTAGTCGCGAATTTTTATGGTAAAACAAAATTTGCAATAATTAATGCAGGGAATATTTAAATTTTGTATGCCTTTTATTGTTTTTTTTAAATAAATAAATAAAAAATGTTTTAATTAAATGAAGTATAAAATTATACAATTCATAATTCATTTCAACTATTCATATTTTCAATTCATTATAATTCATTTTAACTGATTATATTTTCAATTCATTATAATTATTTCTACTAATCATATTTTCAATTCATTATAATTCATTTCAACTACTCATGTTTTCAATTCATTATAATTCGTTTCTACTATTCCTATTTTCAATTCATTATCATTCATTTCAACTATTCATATTCTCAATTCATTATAATTAATTTCAACTATTCATATTCTCAATTCATTATAATTCATTTCAACTATTCATATTCTCAATTCATTATAATTCATTCCAACTATTCATTATACAATTTTAAAAAATTGAATGAAACATATTCGTTCTTTCTAAATTTGAATTAGTGAAAAGTCGTCCACCAATTTGAATTAGTATTCATTTTTACTAATTTTTGCTTCCTTTTGGAGGAAGCATTGTTAGTAAAATTTCACTATTTATATACATATATAATTTCACTATTTGATTTAGTAGTATTTAGTATTTATTCTACTATACTTTTAGTGAAAGTTTATACTATATTTATATAGTTTTATATTATATTTATAGTTAGTAAAAACGCTTACTAATTCAAATTAGTGGACGACTTTTAACTAATTCAAATTTAGAGAGTTCAGTAATCAAGAATTTTTTAACTTTTAATTAATAGCAAGAATAACAATTATTTTTAAATCAGTAATTTCCTGTGAATCTTTTTTTAGGCTGTTATTATCCTAGCTTATAATTATTACAACGCCAGTAATAAAATCTTATTCTGAATATATAATGAAAGAAGATATAATTATAATTTGTCACGAAATTGGCATACGTATACACACTGAGGCGCGACTTTGTAATTAATTTTCTCTCTATAATCAACATCTGTCGGAAATTCTGAAGTACGCGTCGGAAATTGACCATAGTTGTTCAAATTCCGTTGAAGAATTACATTACTTCGAAAACAGATATCAAATGCAACTGAATAATGAGTGTACATCCGTTTCCCAATGTTTTACATGTCTGTCCAAACTGTCGTCATTTTATATTCTCCTGCATTCTATAATATTTATGTATCGATATACAATTCTGAATCTTCACGTGAATATTCCCGTCTATTGGACATTTATTTTATTTATTTCAAAACTTGTTAAAAATTGCGAATTTAAACTTTTGCAATTTATTTAACATTTTTCGATTCGTTTGAAAATTACCAGCATTATTGTCATAATGTATTTGAAAACTATCAGTTGATTTGAAAATTCATTTGAAAATTATTCATTTGAAAATTATTCATTCGAAAATTATTCATTCGAAAATTATTCATTCGAAAATTATTCATTTGCAAATTATTCATTTGCAAATTTTTAACTCATTTGAAAACTATCAATTCATAAGTGAAAAATCGTATTTTAATTTTAAGAATACATTCTTGCGTATTTAAGAATAATTTCTATGCAATTTATTTTTTTATGTTGCTATAAAGTTTTTACTAGTATTTTTAAACAAGATTTTAAAAGTAAAAGAATAAAAATGTTTACAGAACTTCAAATGGATAATTTTGTTTAGAATTTTTTTTTTAATTTACAAATTAATAAAAGTTCAATCAATTTGCTGTAAAATTAAAATATGTGTCTAGTTACGCACCTGTAATTTCTGCTTAGATTCTGGAGGACAAACTTGTCCGGTCCTAGTTTTTTGTTCACCTTGAAGACTGCTAACATTTTTCGTCCTGATGAACTTTCCGAATAATTCCAGAGCTTTGTCTCTATCCACATCAAGCTTCATTTTGCTGAAATGCGAAAAAGCAGACTGACTTTAATTTAAATTACATTTTTTAATTTACAAGATAATTTCATAGAGCAATTAAGAATTAAGTTAATAATGAAAAATATCTTTTCAGAGGTATATGTAGCTCACGTTTTTTTAGAAGGAGAGTAAATTAAATCACTCTTGTATTAAAACATGAATTTCGTGCACTATATTTACATGAAAAATGTTGTCTCTATTCTTTTCAGTATTTCAATTCTGTTCATTTATAATAATTGCATTATTTGTATTTTCAATTCTGTTCATTTATTCTGTTATTAAACATTATCTTGAAAGTCGCAGGAAACAGAATGTAAACATGATTTGAATTTATTGAGTTACTTGGTTTAAAGTTGATTAAAAGAAGTTTAAAAATATTATTGGCAAAACAAGTGGATTTGAAAATCCAAGAAAATATTATTTGAAGAAAATTACATGGACAAAATTAATATGTCCGAAATAGTTAAACGCAAATGTAGTTGAATTGGTTAAGTACTCTGTAAATTTGAATCAG
Organism: Ganaspis sp. Gsp50; assembly: GCA_011057455.1. Classification (NCBI taxonomy): domain Eukaryota; kingdom Metazoa; phylum Arthropoda; class Insecta; order Hymenoptera; family Figitidae; genus Ganaspis; species Ganaspis sp. Gsp50. The sequence goes on from WNHD01000418.1 coordinate 33,289, forward strand.
TGACTATTCAATGTAAATCAGTGACTATTCATTGTTAACCAGTGACTATTCAATGTAAATCAGCGATTATTCATTGTTAACCAGTGACTATTCAATGCAAATCAGTGACTATTCATTGTTAACCAGTGACTATTCAATGTAAATCAGTGACTATTCATTGTTAACCAGTGACTATTCATCGTTAATCACTTAAAATTCACTGATTCTGATTTGGAGAGTACAAATGGTTAAAATTGTTAAATACAAAATTACAAATAGTTAAAATAGTTCTTAGTCCAAATTCATTGAAAGAAGAAATTAAATTAAATTAAAAACTCGTCTTTCTTAATTAATAGAAATGTATAGTAGAGATCTAATTTAGATATTAGGAAGTTTTTTATTTAAGTATGTATTCGCGTGTCATGAATCATGAATCCGAGCTTATAACTATTTTTAACAATAATTTTTGTCCGAAATAATCAATTTAAAATTGATTTGAAGAAAATGGCAAATTTACATTAGTATTGGAATTAATATTTAAATTAATATTTAAATTGGTATTTAAATTAGTATTGAAATTAATATTGAAATTAATATTTAAATTGGTATTTAAATTTGAATTAGTATTCAAATTAGTATATCTAAATTAATATTTAAATTAGTATTTTAATTATAGTGTTTCAATATGATGCTGAAGTTTGTAACGTTTTTTTTTCATTTACAAAATACTAAACGCAAATTTCGTTTATTTACTCATTGCTTCCGTATTTATTTATACATTTTTTAAAAAAATAAGGCAAAAAATAGTCTCCAAAATTGTAAACAATGTTATAAAAATTTGAAAATAATTTAAAAACTTGTTTCTTCATATTTCGTGAACAAAAAAAAAAACGTTACGAACTTTAACGTCGTTTTCAATTATAGTATTATATCTGAAATTGATACACAGAATAATTGAATTTTAGATCAGAAAAATTACAAACTTTATTGAAAATGACACTTTAAAATGATTTCTAAAAGTGATGTGATTACAATTCGAAAGTACAGACTTAAAATTATAAAAAATTATAATTAAAATGATAAATTACTGATAAGTAAAATTATAAATTACTGATAATTAAAATTATAAATTACTGATAATTAAAATTATAAATTACTGAAAATCGGACTAAATGACTTAAAACTATACTGAAAGAAATTTTTATCATACAACTAAAGAAAACGAAGTACATTTCAAAATTAAAATTCTTTTGAACTTCAAAAAGAGTAAATACTTGTATTCCCAAAATTGTAGTATAGGGTAAAACACCCAGTAGTCGGCCACTGAATTTAAGTTCGGCCACCACTTTTGAAGCATTATAACTTATAAGTTATTGTAAATTACTATCTTTTCAAATTTCGGCCGAACTTACTAGCATTTACCCTATATAAAATAATAAAATAAATATATAAATTAAAAGGAATATATAGAATTGGAATATAAAAAGTTATCAGTATGTAAAAGGTTTGGTTAATTATAACATAAAATTGTATAAAAGCGTGAGTTTTATTAATTCGCCAATAAAGTTTTAATTGATTCATTAATTTCTTTTGGACGGATTAATAAGAACTTCTAATTAGAAATATTGATCCTTATATTACTCTATCAAAACGTAATTATCCAAAGCGTGCATAGAAAGTGCGTTTTACGTGACAATATAGTTTATTAACACGTTCATGTATGCTGATTAAAAATTCATTTATAGTTACATCACTATTGTAATTTTTAATTATTCATTGTGATGATACAAACTGTGATATAATCACGAAGAACTGTTTATTATAAAAACTAACAACGAAAATTAAATATATTTCTTGTAAATTTATTCTTTAGGTCAATTTTTATTTTCAAGCTTTCGCATTTTCTTTTCCAACTTTTAAACATTTTTTTAGGAATATCTATAAACCTCTTTATAATTTTCATAAAATATAACCTCTTTTATAATTTTCATTTAGTGCGCTTGAGAATTCCTTTTTAATGATTTTTAGAGTTATTTTTTACTTTTTTTTGTACAATACTTTTTTGCAATTTCAATCTCGAAATTGAACTACTTTTTTTTTGTACTTTTTTTCAGTTTCAATTTCGAAATTGAACTACTTTTTTTGTACTTTTTTTCAGTTTCAATTTCGAAATTTCTTTTGAGTAATTATGTTTTAGAATTTATTTTTTCCAAGTTTTAGAATATATTTTTAGTAAATTAATAATTCCGAAGCAGTAAATTTAATAATTTCATATCCGTAAGTTTAATAATTTCATATCAGTAAGTTTAAACATTATTTTGATAGTCTATATTTTTTTTTTTGTAAATAACTTGATTGAAGTTCACAACGTTTTTATCAACGATTCAGAAAAAAATTAACGTCCTTAAGCAGAATATTATAAACATTATTGCCTAAAATTTTTTTAATAAAATTTGTTAGATAAACTTCTTTTTAGCACACAGTTGAAAATTTTATGTCCCAGGAGGTCCACTCAAAATTTGTGTTAATTTAACACATTTTTTGTGTTAAATTAACACAAATTTTGAGTGATAACATAAAGATTGTGTTAATTTAACACAAAAAATGTGTTAAATTAACACAAATTTTGAGTGGACCTCGTTTTGGTAAATTAAAAAGATTCCATTTGAACAGAGTTTGAAAATTTCTTTCAAGCGAGATTTAGCATTTCTCTTTATGTTATGAAACGTCCTCAGTTATGAAAAACGTTCTCAGTTAGAAAAAAAACGTTTCATAACGTTTTTTACATAAAAATTTTATTTTTTGTAAGCATAAAAAGTAGCATTTTCCAAGTATTGATTTTTATAGTATTTCCATTATAAAAATGCAAATGTATGGATATAGGATAAACAAAGAAAGACAATTAAGTGACGCTCAGTAGTACTTATGTTAATACAATTGCTTTGATAACAGTTATAAGATCTTCTTGAAAAAAAAAACTTTAAAAAATTCTTAATGCACAAGATATAAGAGTTAAACTTTTATCCTTTTAAAAAGATACACACATTTCTCATGTAAATCTAGATCTTCTTCAACTTCCGTTTCACATCCATTATCATTCTTTCCAATCTTTCCTCATAATTTTTATCTTCAAAACTCTTATCCTCAAAATTTGTATCTTCATTATTTTTATCATCATAATTTTTATCCTCATAATTTTTTCCCATAATTTTTTCTCATAATTTTCATATAAAATTTTTATCCCCGCTGTTTCGTTTTGATTTTGCCTTCAATTTTTGTTTAACTTTTTCCATTCATTTAAAAAAAACATGTAGGTACGAAAATGCAGATAGATTTTTGTATTCGTTTTTGCGTGTATTTAAAGCGGTCTGGAGTATGCTGATTGATGATAAAAATTGGTACAGATAAAAACTTTCTCATCGAGGAGAGTAAAAAGTATAATTTTTTTGTCTATATGCGTGAAAGCAAAAGCTTCAATTCTAATTCTCAATTTGTTTGCAGATAATTAAAAATCTTTGAATTTAATTATTCAACTCTATATGAATTTTAATGATTTCGTATTTTAGTAGAGATTAATTGGGACAAAATGCCCATAATGCTTTGTGGAGCCTCATAATGCAATGTGGAGAATAGTTTCAAAAGGTCATAAATCGTGTTTCTGAGTCTACACGGCTGAAATGTAACAGATAATAACCAACGAAATAGCCCAAACCAAAATAAATCACTAGAGGTGAAAGTTTTTTGCCCTCGACACAGTTCAATGAAAATTATCCGTCCAGTTAGAAACAAATTTTTTGTTAATTTAAAGAAATAATATTCTTTTACTTTGATTCAAGATCAATTTTCTTAAAACAATTTCTTTGAAAAAGAATGATTTAAAAACTTGAAAATAAATTTTTTTGATTCAAAGAAAGTTTATTTTATTCATAGAAATTTCTGCTTTAAATTAAAGAAATTTTAGTATTAATATGTAGGGTCAAATATTTTTTGGAATTAAAGGCAAATATTTGTTTGAAACAAGGAAAATATGTTTGAATGAAAGAACATTTGTTGGAATCAAAGAACATTTGTTTGAATCAAAGAACATTTGTTTGACTCAAAGAACATTTGCTTGAATCAAAGAAAACTTCTTAGAATCAAATAAAACTTCTTAGAATCAAAGAAACTTCTTAGAATCAAAGAAACTTCTTAGAATCAAAGAAAATGTCTTCAAATGAAAGAAAAATGCTTGAATAAGATATTTATTCAAGCATAAGCAATGAAAAATATTCAAGCAAATTATTCAAGTAAATATATATTCATATTTGCTAAGTCAAATAAAGTAATTTCTTTAAATCAAATGAAAAACTTTTCTGGGTGTCTGCATATGCTTTTATTTAACAATATTAATTTTCAAGTAATGTGCTTTATTTTTTACTTTGCTACTTTATTTTATAAACTTTAAAATGCAATATTTCAGACTTTATGAATTGGAAATGAAATTTCGATATATACACGGATTTCTCATTACATGGTTCATTAAACTTAAACACTTTCCCAAGTCTGAAAACTATTTTCAGAGTCTTAACTAACTTCTTAAACTTTTTTCTTCGGATTTAACGGAAAAGTATTAATTCTCAATTTTGTTTTATTACAGACTCTTTGTTAATGTTTGCTGAGCGCAAAATAATATTTTGTCATCACAGCGAAATATTTAACTGAGTTAGATATATATTTCATTGCAATTGCTAAAATTTTAGATGTTTTAGTGAAACGTTTCGTTGCTTTAGGTAAATTTTGTTTATCGGGTAGTAAACTGATGTTTTCAAGTGCTGAATTTTGTGGGTGGAAATTTAAAAAGTTGTGTATTTTAGTACTTTGAGCTCTCTTTTGTACTCTCTTGTACTCCCTAGTACTCTCTAGTACTCTCTTGTACTCTCTTGTACTCTCTTGCACTTTTTTGTACGCTTTTGTACTCTTTTGCACTTTTTAACACACTCTTGGATTCTTTTGTACTCTCTTGCACTCTCTTGGACTTTTTTGTACTCTCTTGTACTCTCTTGTATTTTCTTCTACTCTTTTGTACTCTCTTGTATTCTTTTTTACTTTTTTACTTACTTACTTTTTTGTACTCTCTTGTATTCTTTTGCACTCTTTTTTACTTTTTTGCACTATTTTGTACTCTTTTGTACTCTTTTATACTCTTTTGTACTTTTCTGAAATTTACAAAGATTTAAAAACAGAGCATTTCTTTCCACTGCCTTTAAATATTTAAATCTACGAAACTTTTCCCCTGGCTTTAAAATTTCCACGATTTCGAATTTGCCGAATTTACATCTACTTCAAAATTCGCGAGACCATTTCAAATTTGCGTAATTCTCGTTTTTCAAACTGCAAAATTAATTTCAAATCAATGTAATTTTATTCTGCGAATCAATTAATTAATTCAGAGGAGAGTGAAATTTGTTTTGAAAAGAATTTGTTGATGTTATTTTGTTGGATCCATATAATTGTAGTATAGTTTGCACAAAATGTAGAATTTTTTTACGATGATGATAGTTTTTGATGATATTTATTTAATGATGATACATTTTTTATGGTACTTTTTTGAGAAGAAAGAAAAGAAAAGAAATGCGGAAGAGATGAAGGTTGAATAAAAAGTGGCCATTTATTTGAAAAACGCTCGTATATAAATTTTTTTATTTTATTTGCTGGAACATATAAGAAAAAAGTTTCTTCATAAAAAAGAGCGGAACTTCCTGATTCTGAGAGTCTTTTAACTAAATATTTATACATGTTTGAAAACGAAATTCCAAAGTGAATAAAGTAACTATAATGTAAATATCAATGTTTATTGAAAGGTATTTATTCAAAAGTTACTAATCGATGTGATATATTTCAAAAAAAGGACCTAAGAGTTTCAAATCGCAATTTTAGGGAATATACATTTCTTAATATAAACAAGGAATAAATGTACATATTTCTATATTCTATTATTATATTCAATTCTATTATTATATTCAATTCTATTGTTATATTTAATTCTATTACTATATTCAATTCTATTATTATATTCTATTCTACACGCACAAACTAAATTTAACCCTAAAGAGCCCAAACAATAAAATGTGGTTGAAAGAAAGTATGAAATGATTTACAAAAATGCATTCACGAGTAGCTAGAGCTCTGAGATTCATTGGTTGCACTTTTTAATACCTTCCGCCTCATCTACACCCACATTTTGTCTGCCCTTGCTCCTGTATTTAACGATGTTGAGCGCTTGGAAATGTCCCCCTAGGGATCAAGGAAACTAAAAACTCTAAAGAAAGTACGATTTCTAACTGCTCTTTTCTCTTGAAATTGTATTAGTTTCTTTCTTGAGCGAAGCCGTTTATCTTCTATGTAGATATTTGCTTTGGACTAATAACACTGTTTTTTACTTTCCACTTCTCATTTACATCATTTGCCAGTTTTAGAGACGACAACTTGGATAATTAAACGCGAAACTCATTTCAGACCTTTTTTCTATTCAACCTCTGTCGCGTTAATCTACAATGATAAGAAGTCTGAGTTGCAAAATTATAATTTAAAACGTGCTTTACAACCTACTCGGTATTTTAGCCACCAGATTACCATCGTATTTATGACCACTGCTCGTCCGATTTTCGTTAAATCGGCACTTACATGTGCTTTTATTTTTATTCAGTTTGCAAAAGCGAACTTTTGCAAACTATTAAAATTACTATAGTAATTAGAAATATAGAATTTACTATAGTAATTTCTAACAATGTATTGTAGGCCATGTAAAATTACGCTAAAATTGTCCTATGCCCATTTTTACATTCCCATCAATAATGAGAGTGTATTTAGCAACAGGCTGAAGTCCACAACGTTTTATCAACGACATTTTTAAATTTTTTTAAAATTATGTATTAAAATTATATATTCTTTGGACATTATATATATTTTAAAAAACTATAAAACTCATTTTGAGTGTACATGTAGGTATAAAATATCCAAAGGGTGTACAATTTTGATGATAATTTTTAAAAAAAATTTTTTCGTTGATGAAACGTTGTGGACTTCAATCAGGTTATTTAGCCTTAAAATTAACAATAAAAATGCACTGAAATCGGGTCTTCGTAAACAGAGATTAATAATTCACTGCAGAACTTGCGAAATTAGTGGAAAACTCTCTTGGGGCCAAAAAGACCAATAAATTTAAATCACCCGTGTCTATAAATGACAGCTAACGAACGTTAGAATTCTCTCTGAATGGTTTATAGAAATGCAAGCATACTTCAAGCGAGAATTCACCCCCGAGATACACTTTTTCGATTTTCTCCAAATGCTACAATTTTCAATAGAAATTTAAATACAATTTTTGTCGTCTAAAGAAAGTGTTAATGTGCTTTTTTCCTTTGAAGGAGAAATTTAGCCTTTAAAGAAAAAATGTTGGGTTTTTCTTTAAAGAAGAAATTCTTTCAGTGTTTCCTCTTCGGCCAGTGTTTATCTTCTTTGTTTAGTGCTTATCTTCTTCGTTAAATGTTTCTTTGTTAAATGTTTCTTCTTCGTTAAATGTTCCTTCTTCGTTAAATGTTTCTTCTTCGTTAAATATTTCTTCGTTAAATGTTTCTTCTTCGTTAAATATTTCTTCATTAAATGCTTCTTCTTCGTTAAATATTTCTTTATTAAATGTTTCTTCTTCGTTAAATATTTCTTCTTCGTTAAATTTTTGTTTTTCGTTAAATGTTTCTTTTTCGTTAAATGTTTCTTCTTCGTTAAATATTTCTTCTTCGTTAAATGTTTCTTCTTCATTAAATGTTTCTTCTTCGTACAATGTTTTAGGATTTTTCTGCATGTAATGTTAAATGTTTCTTCTTCGTTAAATGTTTTAGGATCCTTCTGCATACAATGTTGTGTTTTTTATCCTCTCTAACCAACATCAGCAAAATTTGTCTATGTTGGTTGTATCAGGGTTGCAAATAAGATTTTCATTCAGTCACAGATCAGCGACTTTTCGCTGATTTGCAGTCTAGACCTTCTTTTCAGTGTGTACCAACGAAATGGAGTGAAAAAGAAAATCTTTTTTAAGACACGAATAAGATACATGACATATCTGATTCACAGCCCGATATCATATATTTGATATAGAACGAGATTGTTTGATAGAATAGATAAAACAAGACGTTGATAGAATAGATACAGAATGAGATTGTTTGACAGAATAGATATAACAAGATTGTTCATAAAATAGATATAGAATGAGATTGTTTGACAGAATAGATATAACAAGATTGTTCATAAAATAGATATAGAATGAGATTTTTTGACAAAATAGATAGAACAAGATTATTGATAGAATAGATAAAATAAGATATTGGTCGAATAGATATAGAATGAGATTGTTTGACAGAATAGATAGAACAAAATTGTTGATAAAATACATACAGAATGAGATTGTTTGACACAATGGATAGAACAAGATTGATTGACAGAACGAAAGTTCCTTTCTACTTTCTTTAAAATCCAAAACCCCTGCTAGATCTATTCTGGGTCGAACGTCCTCTTTGAATAAATGGGTACTTAGGAATGCAGCCAATCGTAACCGCTCTTTCAATACCAAGAGGCAATCAGCGTTCATCTCAGTGTCCTCGACATTCGATCTCGACATTTCTCTAAATAATCAACCCGACTCTTTTCAATATCATAATTTACTGCCACCATCCAGTTTCAATTATCTTGCCACTTTCAGAATATTAAGTGCAAACTTTGCTGTTTTCGTTTCTTTGATAGATTTTCCAAGTTGATGAAATTTTTATCTATACGTCTCTTCCATGATTTTTAGATTGTCTTGATTGACATTCTCATAGGTCAATTAAAAAGTAAATGTGATTAATTTCATGTAATTACTTAATCTCGTTAATTTATCATTTCATTTGCATTTATCTCTCTACATGTCAATTCCTGTCGTTCGCGATAGGACAAATTACACAATTAGTTCAATAGGAATCATTGATAATCGGTGTGAAGGACTTATGCCAGAGGTTTATAATGTAATGCTTAGCAATGAAGGGAGTAAATTAAGTAATTATGTTAAAAATTAATTAAAAATTTAATTAAAAATTAATTAATTAAATTAAATTAAGTAAAAATATGTTATAAAACGAAACAGTTATATCATTTTATACTTATTATTTTATTATATTATCGTTTATTATATGTTATAATAAACGCGTAATAAAAGTACGTACGTGTATGTATATATAAAATTTTCATAAATTCACAGTTAACTTGAAAGGTACTAAATTGATAAAAAAAGTATTGAATTAATACCAATATAGAATCAAATTATTAACACTGCAAAAAATGGTGTTTTAAAAGTGGGACAAAAGTGTCTTATTTGGTCAAAAACGTCTTAAATTAAGACATTTCTTGTGTCTTAGTCATCAAATATGTCTTAATTTAAGACGTTTCACAAGTATCAAATTAACGCCAAAAGTACCAAACAGTTGCAGATTTTTGAGTCAATTTCTTGTCATCAATTTGCTACTTTTTACTACTTTTTGCATCAATTTGTTTCTTTTGCCATCAATCTGCTACTTTTTGCTACTTTTTTTCATCAATTTTTTTCTTTTGCCATCAATTTGCTACTTGTTGCATAAATTTGTTACATTTGGCACAAATTTGTTACTTTCCAATTTGATAATTTTACACTAGAAATAATGAGTGCTACTTTAACCCTACACTGAGAAAAATAATTTCTTGTTTTAAACTTACACATAAGTTTGGAGGTTTTTGTTTGATTGAAAAATATTTATAAGCTTAATTTAAAAATATTA